>SJYC01048828.1:0-14354 GCA_006408675.1 Madoqua kirkii | reverse complement strand
AATTGAATATACAAATCCTGGATAGTAAAGAATTTACTATAATTAAGATGAAGTTTAGATAGATGTGAAATGTATTTAATAATTCTATTATGAAATGTAATTTTCAAATTATAGATCTATCAGTTCAAGGTCATGGCCTATTTAATTACAGCAACCCTTGTTTTAAGTGCTATTTCAATAAATAAACATGTGTAAAACTGGAAAGTATTACTGTCAAAAGTATGATTAAATTGAAAACTGTAAAATAATGCAATTGAAAATAATAACCATTTCTCTCATTTAACTAAGATGAATTGACAGAGCCTGAATGACTTATCCATGGTCAGAGGAAAAGTCAGAATTATGACTTCATACGATGTAGCATCAGCTCATTTAGCTGGCAGAAGACTGAATGCAAATTCAATCTCACATTAGAACCTACTTAGCAATGGTAACCCACTCCAGTGGGTCTGGAAAATCCCATGGACGGAGGAGCCTGGTAGGCTGCAGTCCATGGGGTTGGGAAGAGTCTGACATGACTGAGTGACTTCACTTTCACTTTTCACTTTCATGCATTGGAGAAGGAAATGGAAACCCACTCCAGTGCTCTTGCCTGGAGAATCCCAGGGATGAGGAAGCCTGGTGGGCTTCCGTCTATGGGGTTGCACAGATTTGGACACGACTGAAGTGACTTAGCAGCAGCAGCAGCAGAGCTCTAGTAATAGTCTGGTAGACAGAGTATCCAGGTCATTTAACTCAGAAAATTTTACTGAAAGCTGAAGTTAAATTTGATTAAAAGCTAAACAAATGTATTTCCTTTGGGATTTCTTGTTATATTATTCTTCAAAATCTTTATCTTCCTTCCTTCTTTGTGATGTTTCCCTCAACTAGAAGTATTAGAATTTAAATGGTTTATTATAGTTCTTGGACTTTCCCTGTGGCTTAGCGATAAAGAATCAACCTTCAGTGCAGGAGACTTGGGTTCTATCCCTGGATCAGGAAGATCCCCTGGGGAGAGAATGGCAACACACTCCAATATTCTCAACCTGGAGAATCCTCATAGACAGAGAAGCCTGGTGGCCTACAGTCCATAGGGTCAAAAGGAGTCCAACATAACTGAAGTGACTTAGCATGCAAGCAAGTCTAGTTCTTACATTCTAGGAACAGTAGCTTGCTCCTATGGAGGGAAGAGGAGATAGAAAAATAAGCAGCATGCTCCATTCCTCTGAATTCGTGGGGATTTGTGTTGTTGTTCAATCCCTAAGTCGTGTCCAACTCTGAGATCCCATGGACTGCAGCATGTCAGGCTTCACTGTGCCTCATCATCTCACAGAATTTGCCCTAGTTCATGTCCACTGAATCAGTGATACTATCCAACCATCTCATCCTCTGCCACCTTCTTCTCCTTTTGCCTTCAATCTTTCACATCACCAGGGTCTTTTCCAATGAGTCAGCTCTTCCCATCATGTGGCCAAAGTATTTGAGCTTCAGCCTCAGTCCTTCCAATCAATATCCAGGGTTGATTTTCTTTACGACTGACTGCTTTATCTCCTTACAGTCCGAGGAACCCTCAAGAGTCTTCTCCAGAACCACAATTTAAAAGCATCAATTCTTCGGCACTCAGCCTTCTTCATGGTCCAACTTTCACATCCATACATGACTACTGGAAAAACCATAGCTTTTACTAGATGGATATTTGTCAGCAAAGTGAATTTCTCCACTTTTTAATACCCTAAGTTTTGTCATAACTTTTCTTCCAAGAAGCAACTGTCTTTTAATTTCATGGCTGCAGTCACCATGTACAGTGATTTTGGAGCCCAAGAATATAAAATCTGCCACTGTTTCCACTTTTTCCCCATCTGTTTGCTGTGAAGTGATAGGACTTGATGCCATGATCTTAGTTTTTTGAATGTTGAATTTTAAGCCAAATTTTTACTCTCCTCTTTCACTTTCACCAGCAGCTCTTTAGTTCCTCTTCACTTTCTGCCATTTGAGTGGTATCATCTGTATATCTGAAATTATAACTATTCCTCCTGGCAATCTGAATTCCAGTTTGTGATTCATCCAGCCCAGCATTTCACATGATTTGCATATAAGTTAAATAAGTGGAATGACAATATACAGCCTTGACGTACTCTCTCCTAATTTGGAGCCAGCCCATTGTTCCATGTCCAGTTCTAACTGTTGTTTCTTGCCTTATATACAGGTTTCTCAGGAGACAAGTAAGGTGGTCTGATATTCCCATTTCTTTAAGGATTTTCCAAAGTTTGTTGTGATCCACAATCAAAGGCTTTAGCATAGTCAAAGAAGGAGAAGTAGATGGTTTTCTGAAATTCCTTTACTTTTTCTATAATATTGATTGATTAATATATCTTATATGTTTTGCATCCTTCCTTTGGCATTTTCCTCAACTCAAAATATTGGAATTTCATTAAGTATAGTTATTACAAATTGCAATGATAGCTTGCTCCTGTGTTTGTGTGTGTGTGTGTGCACACGCGCGTGTGTGTGTGGCGAGAAATGTAAGCATACTGCTCCATTCCTCTGCATTCCAGGAGCTCCTTCCACTAAATCTTTGCTGTCTTGTTCAAGTCCTATAATTCCCTTCAAATGTTTACATCCTCATGGAAGTCTCTCTCTTTTTTACTTTTGCTGTCCTGACCTTCTCTTTTTTGTTTGCAGGTTCTTCAGTGTGTCATCACTTCATTTACTTCTGAGATTTGGATTCATTCACAGCCCTTTGCAGGCATAACACATTCAATGACTTCTATTCTCCACTAACTGCCCTCCTCTTTACACATAAAGCCTCCCAGGCTGCCTCAGAGGTGTATAATATTGTCTTCCTCACATACTAAATTGTAAATTTGTGATCACTATGCTTAAGGCATGAATTAACACATTAAATGAAATTGCCTAGAGCATGTGTCATAACTTAGAGATGTTTGGTTTGAAATCAATGAGATTGTACTTGACTTTACAAAATAAGGAAAGAAGCCATATATTTATTAAGAATGTAAGATTAACTTGGGGGTTTTGAAATCTGATTGATGGCCAGTTGGAATGAATTTGTTTTCCTTTGAACATTTTCTGTTCAGTCTAGAGTTATCATTAGTTAAGAGTTATCACCGCCATACTTTCTTGACACTAACATTTTCCTTTACCTTCTAGGTCTATCTCTCATTTTTGAAAAACACACTGACTATAACCTTTGTCTTGGCCCAATTCCCAGACTCATGTGTCCTCTCAACATTGTTGCAGTTAATTACTTACTTATGTTTTTTATTTGATGTTTATCTTTGCCAACTTCATTACTTATTACTTACTCTGAAGTGCTATGATATAAAACACACATGTCACTTTCCCCAAGGTCACTGGCAGTATTGGATTCTTTTGGTCAAGTATTCTAACTAGTAATAAAAATGATTGCATAAATGAATAGGGCTTCATGCTATTGAGATTTAATCTGAATATTTTGTCATTCACTTTCTGCTTCTTTAAAGTATACCATTATGTTGTATAACTATTTAATTTAGAATTTTGAACTCTTGAAATGTACCAAATCAAGAACAAAATAAAATAATGCTTGCTCTAGAATCATAGTCATAGGGACTTCCCTGGTGGTCTAATGGTTAAGGCTCCACACTCCTAATGCTGAGGACATAGCTTCATTTCTTCATTAGGCAACTAACATCTTATATGCCACATGGCAGAGCCAAAAACTAACAGAATCATTGTTGCAATTTTTCCAGTACTTTTGCTAATTATATTAGTATTTGTTGCATATGTTCTTTTTTCTTTTAATGAATTATATTTCTTTATCATGATTCCAATATTATATTTTATACATTATTGGTTTCTTTAACTTTTCATTTTAGACTCCAGTGGTCTGAGTATGGAGTTCTCCCCCAGAACAAACTGTTTAAGCTTTAAGTTTATATACACACTGTTGTATAAAGTTAGCTAGTTATGCTATTCTGGGTGATTCATAATCAAGATTAAATGTCCTCGGGACTAGAACAGGCTTTACACCTACCTCATCCCCATCCATATTTTCCTATTATTAAGTTATACCTCTCTTTACAAGATAGATGTGTATATATGTATGTATATACTTATGTATGTACTCAAGATGAAAAGATGCTTTCTAAGCTCATAGAAAAAGACAAATGAGAGCAATGAAGACACTCAAGGGAAAAGCATGACATCTAAATACTTCTAAACTCAGTGCTCTAGATTTCAGTACTGATGGCAAAGAGCTTTTCATGAGATTTTTTCTGAGATTGAAAGTAAGAGCAATAATGCTTTTAAGCTTGAGATAACTGCTATGAACTAAATGTTTGCGTCCTTCCAAAATTTACATGTTGATACCCCCAAATGCCTTGTAATTATGCTTGGAGTTAGGGCTATTATGTAGGTAATTATGGTTCATGAGGCCATAAGGGTGGGATCCTAATTTTATAAGGTTGGTGTTCTTATAAGAAGAGACACTAGAAAGCTTGTTCACACTCTCTCTCCACCATGTGAGGATCAAGAAAGAAAATGGCTGAACTTCAATAAACCAAGAAGAGCTCTCTTCAGTTCAGTTCAGTTCAGTTCAGTTCAGTTCAGTTCAGTTCAGTTCACTCAGTCATGTCTGACTCTTTGTAACCCCATGAATCGCAGCACACAAGGACTCCCTGTCCATCACCAACTCCCTGAGTTCACTCAGACTCACATCCATCAAGTCATTGATGACATCCAGTCATCTCATCTTCTGTTGTCCCCTTCTCCTCCTGCCCCCAATCGCTCCCAGCATTAGAGTCTTTTCCAATGAGTCAACTCGTCGCATGAGGTGGCCAGAGTACTGGAGTTTCAGCTTTAGCATCATTCTCTCCAAAGAAATCCCAGGGCTGATCTACTTCAGAATGGACTGGTTGGATCTCCTTGCAGTCCAAGGGACTCTCAAGAGTCTTCTCCAACACCACAGTTCAAAAGCATCAATTCTTCAGCACTCAGCCTTCTTCACAGTCCAACTCTCACATCCATACGTGACCTCAGGAAAAGCAAAGTAATGTCTCTGCTTTTGAATATACTATCTAGGTTGAACATAAATTTTCTTCCAAGGAGTAAGCGTCTTTTAATTTCACAGGAAAAACCATAGCCTTGACTAGATGAACCTTAGTCAGCAAAGTAATGTCTCTGCTTTTGAATATACTATCTAGGTTGAACATAAATTTTCTTCCAAGGAGTAAGCGTCTTTTAATTTCATGGCTGCAATCACCATCTGCAGTGAATTTGGAGCCCCCAAAAATAAAGCCTGCCACTGTTTCCACTGTTTCTCCATCTATTTCCCATGAAGTGATGGGACTGGATGCCATGATCTTCGTGTTCTGAATGTTGAGCTTTAAGCCAACTTTTTCACTCTCCTATTTCACTTTCATCAAGAGGCTTTTTAGTTCCTCTTCACTTTCTACCATAAGGGTAGTGTCATCTGCATATCTAAGGTTATTGATATTTCTCACAGCAATCTTGATTCCAGCTTGTGTTTCTCCAGTCCAACATTTTCTCATGATGTACTCTGTATAGAAGTTAAATAAGCAGGGTGACAATATACAGCCTTGACATACTCCTTTTCCGATTTGGAACCACTCTGTTGCTCCATGTTCAGCTCTAACTGCTGCTTCCTGACCTGCATATAGGTTTCTCAAGAGGCAGGTCACGTGGCCTTGTATTCCCATCTCTATCAGAATTTTCCACAGTTTATTGTGATCCACACAGTCAAAGGCTTTGGCATAGTCATTAAAGCAGAAATAGATGTTTTTCTGGAACTCTCTTGCTTTTTCCATGTTCCAGCTGCTGCTGCTAAGTCACTTCAGTTGTGTCTGACTCTGTGTGACCCCATAGATGGCAGCCCACCAGGCTCCCCTGTCTCTGGGATTCTCCAGGCAAGAACAATGGAGTGGGTTGCCATTTCCTTCTCCAAGGCATTAAAGTGAAAAGTGAAAGTGACGTCGCTCAGTCCTGTCCGACTCTTAGCGACCCCATGAACTGCAGCCTACCAGGCTCCTCCATCCATGGGATTTTCCAGGCAAAAGTACTGGAGTGGGGTGCCACTGCCTTCTCCGCCATGATTCAGTGGATGTTGGCAATTTGATCTCTGGTTCCTCTGCCTTTTCTAAAACCAGCTTGAACATCAGGGAGTTCATGGTTCACATATTGCTGAAGCCTGGCTGAAGAATTTTGGACATTACTTTACTAGCATGTGAGATGAGTGCAGTTGTGCGGTAGTTTGAGCATTCTTTGGCATTGCCTTTCTTTGGGATTGGAATGAGAACTGACCTTTTCCCATCCTGTGGCCACTGCTGAGTTTTCCAGATTTGCTGGCTGGCACCTTGATCTTAGACGTCCCAAATCCAGAACTGTGAAAAATAAATTTCCATCCCATGAGACACCCAGTGTATGATATTTTTGTATAGCAGCTCAAGCACAGAAGACTGAAAGGGTGCAGTGACATGTGACACTTAGGATTGTGCCACACTGGGGCTTCAGAAGTGAGCAGCTGACACAGAGACACCACAACAGGAGAAGGATAATAAACAGTCAACCACGTCTCTCCACAAAGGCTGCCAAAAGGAGATGAGGAGAGAAAACCAGAAATAGCGGAGACTGGAACTGAGAAGTTTCCAAAATGTGGAGATTCATTCACTGACTGTAAGCTCAGGGCACTCAAAATGGTGTTTTTCTTGTTCTCTGTATGTACTCTCTGGGCCAGTGCCTGCCTCACTAATATCCTACTTACTACACAACTTATCTTTACATATACTTGCCCTGGGCCCAGCCAATTCTTATGAAAAGAGCAGTGAGTGGCAGCTGATTTCCCTGGGAATCGATGAGTCAACATTGCTTTCCCCCCAAGAGTGAAGATTGTTGCCATGCCCCATCCACTGTTCACTGCACCTTGAAAATGGTGTTTTTCTTGTTCTCTGTATGTACTCTCTGGGCCAGTGCCTGCCTCACTAATATCCTACTTACTACACAACTTATCTTTACATATACTTGCCCTGGGCCCAGCCAATTCTTATGAAAAGAGCAGTGAGTGGCAGCTGATTTCCCTGGGAATCGATGAGTCAACATTGCTTTCCCCCCAAGAGTGAAGATTGTTGCCATGCCCCATCCACTGTTCACTGCACCTTGTGGGGTGTTTCTGCAGGATCTTGCTTCCGACTTGTAAGATCCTAATTCCATTAAAACATTGATGTCTCATTGCTGACTCCAGGGTTTTTTTAGTCTTAGGGAAGGGCAGGTCTTGTACTTACGCTAACATGACTGTTAGAAATTGCTGATAAGTTTGCCTACTTTTTAAAATTTGTCCCTTAAAAATGTATAGTTGACATTTATAGCATTTTCAAAGTTATTATGTAAAAAGTTCATCTACATACACACTTTTTAAACCATTAGAACCTTAAATTGCAGAAAGTCAAATCAATCTACTTGTAAACTAAAATTTACTCCACCTCTAAGATTCTAGCTAACATTCTTTGAAGAAACTGCAATAAAGTTTTTAAAGAAATGCATTTTAAATTGATAACTTATTTTAAACAATGTTTAATATATTGCATATTTGGGGCATTCTAGAAGAATGCTAAAGCTGAAACTGTAGTACTTTGGCCGCCTCACGCGAAGACTTGACTCATTGGAAAAGACTCTGATGCTGGGAGCGATTGGGGGCAGGAGGAAAAGGGGACAACAGAGATGAGATGGCTGGATGTCATCACTGACTCGATGGACATGAGTTTGAGTGAACTCTAAGAGATGGAGATGGACAGGGAGGCCTGGCGTGCTGCGATTCATAGTGTCGCAAAGAGGCAAAGAGTCGGACACAACTGAGCAACTGAACTGAACTGAGGCATCCTTTATATGCATATACACATATGTGTAAAGTATATATATGCATACGTGTGTGTGTATATAAATATATGTTTTACATATAAGTGCTCAAGTAATTATGTATTTTAAAGAATACAGATTTTTCCCCCCTTTGGCTTGTCTTCTTCTTGCCTTACCTTTCCCTTTTATTAAACTCATATAAACTTTTAAAACTACCTCTGAGGTATATTACCATATTTTTTTTCCTCAGTCCACATAATTTTACACAAATATAGACATGCGTTTACATACTACACACCATGTTTATATCTATGTGACTATTATGTGGATACAGAAGATCTTATATATGAAACGCTTGACATTCTTACCTTTAAAACAGGAGCATGCATGTACAAATTCCATTTTAAGTAGCTTTTGTCTTCTCCACAATATCTTATCAATGTCTTTCATTACATGAAGTTTTCAAAATGATTATTTTTAAGAGCTACATAATATGCCAGTTTTACAGCTCTTATCAAAAATTTTTCAGTTACTCACATGTTTTGTACTTGCCAATGTCTGCAGTTTCTTGCTAGTAAAATTTTGCAGTAAACATCCTTGCCCAGGTGGCTCAGTGGTAAAGAATCTGCCTGCCAATGCAGGAGACACAGTTTTGATTCCTGGATAGGAAAGATTCCCTAGAGGAGGAAATGGCAACCAACTCCTCCAGTATTCTTGCCAGGAATATTCCATGGACAGAGGAGCCTGTGGACTACAGTCCATGGGATACCAGAGAGTCAGACATAACTGAGCACACACAAACACCCTTGCATCTATATTCTCTCCTGTGGGTGCTTACTTTTCTAGGAATGGTAGATTCCCTGGAAATGGGTTTGCTTTTTTTGGAAATATTCTTGCCAGGAATATTCCATGGACAGAGGAGCCTGTGGACTACAGTCCATGGGATACCAGAGAGTCAGACATAACTGAGCACACACAAACACCCTTGCATCTATATTCTCTCCTGTGGGTGCTTACTTTTCTAGGAATGGTAGATTCCCTGGAAATGGGTTTGCTTTTTTTGGAAGAATGTCACTTTTTAATTTATGGATAATAATATTTTCCAGAAACTAACAACTGTCATTAGAACACACTCTCATGAAAGGCCCGCCTCTGGCCTGGGGCAGGGCCCCTCCCGTCAAATAAAAGAAAAAAAAAATGTCACCATATAGAAAAGTAAGAAACCACATTAGAGGTCAAAATATTTAATATTAAGTCATATGATTATTCAGTGTGGTATTAAACTTGGTTTAAAATATCTATGTGCCTCAGATTATTCATCTCTTGCATAATAAAAATACCATTTTTCTCACTGAATAATTTCAAGACATAAACAAAAGATTAATAGATGCAAACCCTAAATCTGGAACAAACTATTGGAATGTAAAATTATATGGGCATTCATACATACATCTTTATTCCAGCCAATAAGCATTTCTGTGTGTCATTTTTGGCAGTTATGTCTGTAGATTTTGTACTTTTGATTTTTATATAATTTCCAGCTCAGAGGAAATTTTCAAAACACAAAGAAAACAAGTATATTAACTAGGATTCGCCATTTGTTTTTTATCCTTTTTGCTTGTATTTTACCATAATTAGATTTGTGTCCTCAATTTTGGAAGAAAAACCACAGAACTGATGTTGTCTTCCTCTGCGCTTCCCATCAGGAGGTATATAACTTCAGTGTGTTCCAATATTGCTCATGTTACCTTAATCACTAGGACAGAGTGGTGTCTGCTAGGTTTCTCCACATGAAAATGTGTTTCCTCTTTGTAATGAATAAATAATTTGTGGGGAAATACTTTGAGACCATGAAAATATCCTTTACTTCATCATAGTTTTACCCATTAGTATTAGCATCTGTTACTTAGTCTTGCCAGCATCAATTAGTACTGAGATTAAAATAATAGATGATTTTCTAATTCCATCATTTGACTTAAATTTATTGTTACGTCTCTGTAATGTAAAGCTTTCCCCATGCCCCCATTTATTTATGTATTCATTTCTTTGCTTATGTCAGTGTAGACTGATAGATTATTTTATTCAGTGGGGGTTACAATCTTTGCTATCACTGTTTAATTATTCAAATTAATCCACATTTGCCTAGTGAGAGCCCATATAAGCTCATTACTCTTTCTTTTGAAATACTTTAGCATTTTTGGGGGGGGACTTTTTACTTTCTGACTTAATTTCTAGCATATGATATTTGAGGCTTATTTTATGTTTTTCTTACTCTAGTCCAGGGATAAGTCTACTTCTACAAGAAATCTTCATTATCTTAAATGACTATTAGGTGGATTCAGGGAGACAGCTATGTCATTGATTTTAAGCCTTAGTAGTAGTGAAGAGAGCTTGAAAATTATTTTCATACACAGACTTACAACCACTTGTTAACATTTGCACGCACGGCACACATGTATATGGGTTTTGGATGGACACAAAAGTATATAGATGCAGGTAAATGTACTTGTCTGTGTCTGTGTCCGTCACTCAGTCATGTCTAACTGTTTGCGACCCCATTGACTGTAGCCCACCAGATTCTTCTGTCCGTGGAATTCTCTTGGCAAGAATAATGGAGTGGGTACCCATTTTCTACCTCATGGTATCTTCCCAACTCAGGGACTGAACTCTGGTCTGCTGCACTGTAAGCAGATTCTTTACTGTCTGAGCCACCAGGGAAGCCCATGAGTTCCTAACAGCATCTTAATACCTCTCATTCCAATCCAATGGCACAAAATTTTTATTCTAGTCTTCATTCTTTATAATGCTTTTCCTCAATAGAGAGAATGTGGCTTTCATTATTTCCAACATATTTTTACTTGTGTACTGAGTAGAAGACTACAAAGAAAACATTATGAGAATTGATATCCCTTGACCACAAATTTTTTTAAATGTCTTCATGATTCACTTAGAATAGCTCTGTTTTGGTCCTTCACTGTTGTGATGATTCACTGGAAATAAAGTTACATTACTGCTTGGAAAATATTTGACTTTTTAAACTCACAGTTATTGCTTTTATTTATTTGTTGGTTTTATTTCTTGACTAGTAATTTTTTTAGGGCTCCTCTATGTTAAAGCCACTAACTTTTTATCTGTATCATATATTTTTTCAGCTAATATCTTTTTTTTTTCATTTAATTTGTTGGACTTTGCTTCAAGTGTTTTTTTGTGTGTGTATGTGTCATGCTAAATCTCTTAGTATCACCATTATTAGACAGTTATAAATATTAATCCTTACTTTTGTTGCACCTGGATTTTGAATTGAAAGGTTGTTGTTGAATTACGACGCCAGGATTCTTGGCCCCTGGAAGAGAAGAATTCAATCCGGGGCCAGAGACGAGGTTTGATCGCTCAGAGCTTTTGTGTAACAAAGTTTTATTAAAGTATAAAAGAGATAGAGAAAGTTTCTGACATAGGCATCAGAAGAGGGTAGAAAGAGTACCCCCCTGCTAGTCTTCAGCTGGATGTTATATAGTCACCAGCAGTCTGTTAATGAAAGAAAGGAATGTCTCAAAACTTAGAATGGCACCAGGCCCCTCACCCATAAGATGTATTTTGGGATAACCTTGGCTCTAAATGGTTTATCTTGGGCTATAAAATGATTAACTTGAATTTAGCCAGAGACGAGGTTTGATCGCTCAGAGCTTTTGTGTAACAAAGTTTTATTAAAGTATAAAAGAGATAGAGAAAGTTTCTGACATAGGCATCAGAAGAGGGTAGAAAGAGTACCCCCCTGCTAGTCTTCAGCTGGATGTTATATAGTCACCAGCAGTCTGTTAATGAAAGAAAGGAATGTCTCAAAACTTAGAATGGCACCAGGCCCCTCACCCATAAGATGTATTTTGGGATAACCTTGGCTCTAAATGGTTTATCTTGGGCTATAAAATGATTAACTTGAATTTTGAGGAAGGGCAGATGACCATATAAATAGTTTCATTTACATAGATTAGAGGAACATTAGTGGAGTATGACATACCGGTTTATCAAGTAGGTTCTGGGCCCAAAAGGCGACCGACTTGAAGACAGAGTTTGGGATAAATGCATAGTATATTAGCATAGCTTAAGATAAACATTTCCATAAGAAAAAGGCAATGGTTAACTTCAAGTGAAACTAGGTGTCATTGTAGCAACACAGAATTTTAAGAGAAACCTCTTTTTAGATTTGTATAGAGAAGGAGAAAATATCTCTAGTTTGTTTCCTCCTGCCGCTTAAGAGAGAAAATGTCTGACACTTGCAGGCTATTTCCTCCGTTTGGAGACCCCTGGCCTTCCTGCCTGTTACCCTCTCAGAATCATACTCAGAATACTTTTCCAATATACAATTCCTGATTATCTTGAGGCTTGTTCTTAGGTTTGATGTTTAATATCCTAAAGGAAATGAACTTTGAATATTCATTGGAAGGACTGATGTTGAGGCTGAATCTCCAATACTTTGGCCACCTACAGGAAGAGCCAACTCATTGGAAAAGATCATGAAACTGTAAAAGATTGAAGGCAAAAAGAGAAGAAGCCTGTAGAGGATGAGATAGTTAGATAGCATCACTGACTCAATGAACATGAATTTGAGCAAATTCTGAGAAATAGTGAAGAACAGGGAAACCTGGTGTGCTGCAATTCATAGCATTGCAAAGAGTTAGATAAGGCTTAGTGACTGAACAACAAAAACAGTAAATGAGTCTAATTTTGTTTCCTAAATAGCCATTCAGTTGTCCCAGAAGCATTTCTTAAAATACTCATTTTTGCTCTAGTTGTTGAAATGTCACATTTTCTGACAAGCAAGAATACTGGAGTGGATTGCCTTTCCCTTCTCCAAGAGATCATCCAGATCTAGGGACCTAACCCAGGTCTCCTGCCATCCTTTACCAAGCTGGTTTTGCATGTGGCCAAGCTCCTCAAACAATTCTCAGGTTTGGCTTAGCACTGGTACCTTAACTTCTTCAGAACCAAAAACTTCTTCTTCACTGTGTAATTTGGACACCAAGACACTGCTCTGCATAACAAATGAGAGACTGCTCTTCTGTATGTATCTTATATCACTCTTGATTCAGGCAAAATTCCTTCATCTACAGAATTCTATGCAATATCAGACAGCATAGGGGATGGAGATGAGAAGGAAATATCACTCAGATTCAGCTCAGAGATGTTGTGCGGGTATAGAAAGACACATGCATAAATGGCTTTAAATAGGTGGGTCCTAATGTTTTGTTTTGCATATTTGGCTATATCTGGATACAAACAAACCTTACACAAAACTTCATAAAGCAGGCAGTCTCATTTAGTGACAAAAAATGGGCAGGAAGGCAGAAAACTTTCACAGGATGAAGAATAGGGAACTAGGAAGAGAAAAATAGAAAATGCATAAAAAACAAAGAAATAGTGTGGAGTCTAAAGTAGGCTTGGTATTTGGGGATTGGTTGATTGGATGTACAGCAGTTTTGGTTGAGCAGAGCAGTTGCAGAGACCTGAAAGTTGTCTAATTTGGGGATTCCTGACATAGAACCCCAGGCAAGAGCAGATCCATTTTAGGATTGGAAATGTATTTTAACCATGTATATGTATTACATACACTTTTATATGCACATATCCATGTTATGTACATATGTGTATACCTTCCATTACAGATTATAAGTACTTCTCTCATATCTAAACACTCTATGCTTTGTAAACTGCTTGGCCAAAGAACCAGTATATTTTAATAAATAAACATTGAAAAATTAACTAGCAAAATCTTTGGCATAAAAATATATAAAAGAGATCTATTAGCAATTCAGAGAGAAGCATGCAAAATGTCAATCATAGTGGGAAAAGATAATACAGAAATACTTATCTGATGGCACATGGATCAAATTTGGCCCACAATTATATTTGCTTTAGCTGCCTTACGTTAGCCTTCATCTGTTTTGATTTATTTTAAATTTGATTAGATGCCAATATTTTTAAATCTAAGGCAAGATTCCAGTGAACAACAATGAAAATTGTTGTGGAAACTAATAACCTCAAAAATGTAGTGGCTTCAAACTACAATGTTTATTTCTTCTTCAGATCACTTATCTAATGAGCATTGGAAAGACCTTCTCCTTGCTGTAGTCATTCAAGAATCTGAGCTGAAAAAATTCAGTCTCTTTTCATTCTTCCAAGATTATCACATTCAAAGGAAATATAGAAATCAAGTTTCAGCAGTTAAAATTTTCAAACAAAAAGGAGTGACGCATGTCACTTTCCTTAATATTTTGTTTTTCAAAGTAATGAATTGAACAAGTCTAATTTCAAAGCAATTTCAATTCATGCCCTAAAGAAGGAGAGTCCATGACTGCCATTCCTTTCTATTAAAATGTAAAATAACCTATTAAAAAGAATATAAATAAGGATACAGTGTTGGAATAAACAGAAACTAACTAGATTTATAGATAAATTTGCACACAAAAATAGGAAATACATGTGTTTATACAAAGAATATGTATTATATTTAC
>SJYC01048827.1:0-14299 GCA_006408675.1 Madoqua kirkii | reverse complement strand
AAAAAAAAAAAAAAAACCCGAAGGTTTGGATACAAGTTCATGGCAGCTCTATTCATAATAACTTCTAAAAGATTGGAGCTAGCACAAATATCCTTCAACAGGTAAATGGATAAACAAATTATGGTACCTCTACATGGATAAACAAATTATGGTGCTCCTATGCAACGGAATACTACTCATCAATTAAAAGGAATTAATTACTGACATGCAACAACATGGATGACTCTCAAAAAACATGCTGAGCAAACAGAGCAAGATGTAAAAGGGTACATACTGTATTATTCTGCATATGTGGAAGTTTAGAAACACAAATCTAATCTAGAATGACAGAAAAGACCAGTAGTTGCCTGAGAAGGACACAATAGAACTTTTTAGGGTAATAAAATCTTTTATACCTTGATTGTGATAGTGGTTACACATGTGTATATATTTGTAAACTCATCAAAATATACACTGAAAATTGGCTCTTTGATTATATGTAAAGGATACTTTAATAAAACTGTCTTTTAAAAAAGAATTCAAAACACAGGAGGTGTCCTGGACCTAGACAATGGCTTGCAGTGGTTTGGGGGCTGGAAGGAGAGGTGAGAGAGATGTAGTATGGTCTGGGACAGAGGCTGTGCTAAAAGCCACAATTGGGTTTTATTTTTTCAAGGACAAGGGAAATATGAATCACATGAACAGCCTGTGAAGATGAAATCTGGTTCAAGAGAGAATACATGAGAGTACGGAAATCATGAAAGGTCTCAGACATGGATGAAAAGGATGAGTTCAAGGGCACAAGTGCTCTTGTCAGCCGCATAAGGGGGAACAGCCATTCGGCCAGTCTCTGAATTAGGAGGGACCTAATAGGCAAATGGAGGCTTTTGAACTGTGGTGTTGGAGAAAGACTCTTAAGAGTCCCTTGGACCGCAAGGAGATCAAACCAGTCAATTCTAAAGGAAATCAACCCTGAATATTCATTAGAAGGACTGATGCTGAAGCTGAAGCTCCAGTACTTTGGCCACCTGGTATAAAGAGCTGACTCACTGGGAAAGACCCTGATGCTGGGAAAGATTGAAGGCAGGAGGAGAAGGGGATGACAGATGAGATGGTTGGATGGCATCACCAACTCGATGGACATGAGTATGGGAGTTGGTGATGGACAGGGAAGCCTGGCATGCTGCAATCCATGGGGTCACAAAGAGTCAGACACGTCTGAGAGACTGAACTGACTGAACTGAATAAGCAAATAAGGAGAGAGGAGTTGAGGGTTTAGCGGCCCTCGGTGGAGAAGGAAGGACCAGTTATCCCTCTGGACTGTGCTGGGGGAGCATGGGGTTGGGGGAGAAGCACAAGGCTTGGAATTTCTGTTAAGAGGAGCTGGGAGCCACTTGGTTCAAGTCCAAGGATTGTCAGACATAAAGCTGGAGCTCATTAATCAGCAACGAAGCCAGTCAGTGTGTTTATGAATTTCACCCTAGCAACCTGGGAGCAGAGCGGAGGAACAAACATTTCAAGTGCCAGTTCCCTCCCAGCCCACTGGATCGTGCCAGCTTCTCCCACAGGGTAGGCTGGCCACAGAGCATGTCTGTATGAGCCTGTCTCTGCTGGGTGGAGAGGCTGCTGTGCAGCCCCTGAGGCCTGGCCTAGGCTCTCTAGCCAGATGCCCAGGTTTTGGGGCCTCTGCTTATGGGTCTCTCAGCTCCTATGTACTTAACCACCTCAGACCCCTGGCCAGGGCCCAGGTTGGGGGTATGCATTTGCTCTGCTGACCAGTCCCTTTTGCTCAAGCAGGACTTCCTGGGGTCATCACAACATCCTGGGGGTCAGCTTCCTCCAGAGCCCTAACCTTTTGTCTGTCTGCCTCTTTCCCAGTCATCCACAGGGATTTAAGCAAAAGCGGACCCCTCCCTTTTCCAAAAAAGGAAAACCTTCTCCTGAGATGACTTTCAGCCAGAGTTCCATGACATGCTCTTTTCATGATCATCCATCATGTTACGTCCTCCTCTGTTAGAGCTTTTTCATCTTTAATTATCTGGTGATTAAAAATTACATGCTCCTTGGAAGACATTCAAACAATGTGAAAATATATTGTGTTAGCCAAAAAGTTCATTTGGGTTTTTCTATAAGATGGCACAACAAAACCCAAATGAATTTTGTGGCCAACCCAATATAATATAGAATATTCTCTGTGCTTCCACCTTCCAGACGGCTTCCCAAGTGGCGCAGTGGTAAAGAATATTCACTACATAGGAGATGCAGGAGATGCGTGTTCAATCCCTGGGTCAGGAAGATCCCCTGGCAGAGGAAATGGCAGCCCATTCAAGTATTCTTGCTTGGAGAATTCTATGGGCAGAGGAGCCTGGTGAATTACAGCCCATGGAATTGCAGAGTCAGACATGACTGACTAACTGAAAACACATGCCACCCTCCAGAAACAACACCTGCTCACCCTGGTTTATATTCCTTGGGAGATAGACATATATTCTCATATATAAGAATGTATGTATTTTGTTTTTATTTAATTTTGATTGTGCTAAAATATATGTTACATTTTAAAAATGTATAAGTATGAAATAGCAGGAGGAGAAGGGGACAACAGAGGATGAGATGGTTGGATGGCATCACCAACCCGATGGACATGAGTTTGAGTAAACTCCGGGAGTTGGTGATGGACAGGGAGGCCTAGCATGCTGCAGTCCAGGGGGTCTCAAAGAGTCAGACATGACTGAATGACTGAACTGAACTGATGAAATATTAAAAGTTGAGAGGCATTAAGTACATTCACATTGTCGTGCAACCATCATCACCATCCATTTCCAGAACTTTTTCATCTTCCCAAACTGAAACTTTATACCATTTAAAACACTAACTCCCCACTTCCTCCTTCCCCTATCCCCAGTAACCACCATTCTAATTTGTCTTATAAGTCTGGCTACTCTAGATACCTCATATAATTGGAATCATACAATATTTGTCCTTTTGTGCCTGGCTTATTTCACTTAGTAGGACGTCTTCAAATTTCATACATGTTGTATGGATGTCCTTCCTTTTTAAGGCTGAATGATATTCTTTTTAAGAATTTTTATTTATTTATTTTATTTGCCTGCACCAGATCTTAGTTGTGGCACATGAGTTCTTTAGTTGCAGCATGTGGGACCTAGTTCCCTGACCAGGGATGTAACCCAGGCCCCCTGCATTGGTAGCAGGATGTCTCAGCTACTGGACCATCAGGGAAGTTCCAAGCTAAATGATATTCTATTGTATGACTATATCACATTTTTGTTTATCCATTTATCCATTGATGGTATTTGGGTTGTTTCCACAAGAATGTATTCTTATATATAAATATATTCTTGCATGAAAGAATATCGTTAATCCCATTGATTCTCTCTCTCACACCAACCTAGGAGCTGTGCCCTCTCTCCTTCTATGTCCTTACTCTTTTACCAGGTTCTTTTGCCTGAAACTATCTCTGTGTTCCTCATGCCTAGCTAGTCCCTACTTGGTTTTCCCAACTAGTCCAACTCTCCCCATGTCCAATGGCACCTGCTGTTCTTCTCCACAGCAGCACTTTTACAGATTAGCACATAATGTACCTCTTGTTTGTGTTATTATGACTTCCCAACTTTTTCACCAGCAGTGTATAAGATGTTAAAACACATGGCCAAGAGGAGTTATGGCAGGAATGCAAGGATGGTTCAGCGTCAGCAAATCTATTGTGGAATTTGGTGTTGAAAGAACTCTTGGGGTGGGCATCAGAAGACAGAATTAAGTGCTATCTCTGTTCTGCCATTGATTAGCTGTATAACCTTTTGCATCCCTCCCTCCCACTTCCAAAGGGGTTCTCAGGAAGGGCTCGTCACTGAGGAGGGGAGCACAGCTTTGAGAAGCAGCCTATTCCTCTCCCTGTTCTATTTTCTTACCTGTAAAATGAAGAAATATTCTAATTCCATGATTTTATAAGCTTTGTAAAAGAAACATAATAGAGTCAAGCAAAACGGGAAGGGAAAAACTGCTATGTAGCAGAGTCCTAGCCAACTGTATCCATGGTGCTGGTGGGCTCCTCAGAAGAGATCAGACCCACACTGTGGACTGTTGAGACATGCATAAAGGGCTTAGACACAGCTAGGGTAGACTGACTACAAAAAGAAATAAATTTGTTCTAAATACAGTGGTGGATGATGGAAGTACTTAAAGTAGTTTTGATAATAAAACTGAATCTGATCGAGCCTCTAGATCTGCATTGTCCACTAGAGTAGTCAATAGCCACATGTGGCTACCTATATTTTAATTGGGCTAAAGAATTGATGCTTTCAAATTGCGGTGCTAAAGAAGACTCTTGAGAGTCCCTTGGATAGCAAGGAGCTCAAACCAGTCAATCCTAAGGAAATCAACCCGGAATATTCATTGGAAGGACTGTTGCTGAAGCTCCAATATTTTGGTCACCTGATGCAAAGAGCTGACTCACTGGAAAAGACTCTGATGCTGAAAAAGATTGAAGGCAAAAGGAGAAAGGGAAGACAGAGGATAAGTTGGTTAGATAGCATCACTGACTCAATAGATATAAATCTGAGCAAACTGTAGGAGATGGTGGAGGACAGAGGTGGACATGACTTAGCAACTGAATAACAACAATAATTGATTTACAATCTTGTTGGTTTCAAGTGTACAGCAAAGTTAATTAGTTATACATATACATATATCCACTCTTTTTTAGTTTATTTTCCCATGTAGGCCATTACAGAGTACTGAGTTCCCTGTGCTATACAGTTGTTATTAGTTATCTATTTTATATATAGTAATGTATATGTATTAATCTCAATCTTCCAATTCACTGCAACCCTATCTATATTTAAATGAACATAAAACTACATAAAACTACAAATCCAGTTCTTCAGTCACACTCGGCACATCTCAGGAACTAAAAATTTGCATGTGGCTAGTGGCTACCATATTGGATAGTGCAGATATAGAAATTTTCTGTAGCTGCAAAATATTCTATTGGACAGCACTGGCCTAGCTCTAACTACCAATTTACAGGGAATACAGAGGACAGAGGAACATGTGAAATCATACCATCAGGATGCGCTAAGCAATGTTCAGGTTATGGGAAACTCTTATTTTTTTTTCAACAATGACAAAAAATTACAAGAAAAAAAAATGAGTGGAGAGTAAACCTATAGATTAACAGACTTAAGGAACATACTAGCCAAACGCAGTGTATGGATTTATTTGCATCTCGATTCAAACAAACTATTAAAATCGTATTAAGACAATTGGGGAAATGTGAATAAGATAATTGATGATATGGAGTAATAATTGTTATGGAGAGTATTCATTTAATTGTAATTATATTCTTTTATAAAACTGCTTAGATCTTAGAGATACATATTGAGAAATCTGTAGATAAAATGATATGATGTCTGATATTTGCTTCAAAGTGTTCTGGGGGTGGGGAAGTACACAAAACTATGTAAGATATAAGATTGGCTGTGAACTGATAATTTTTGAAAATAAGTGATTGAGTACAAAGGATTTTATTAGAGTATTTTCTCTGCTTGGGTATATGTTGAAATTTTTCATAAAAAATTTTCAGCATTTTAAAATGAAAATGAAATCTTGCATTTGCACCAACATGGATGGACCTAGAGAATACTATGCTTTGTGAAATAAGTATATAGAGAAAGACAAATATTATATCACTTACACATAGATTTTTTAAAAAATAATACAAATGAACATAAAACAGAAACAGACTCATAGATATAAAAAACAAACTTGTGGTTATCAAAGAGGAGAGGAAGAGTGGGAGGGAGAAATTAGGGGTATGGGATTAAGAGATACAAACTACTGGGAATTTTCTCTGTGCTCCAGTGGCTAAGATTCTGAGTTCCCAATGCAAGGGGCCTGGATTTGATCCCTGGTCAGGGAACGAGATCCCACGTGCTGTGACTAAAACCCTGTGCAGCAAAAGAGAGAGATACAAACTACTATGTATAAAATAGATAAGCAACAAGGATATATTGTATAGCACAGAGAATGAAAAGTTTCAATATTACCTTGTAATAATTTTCAAGGGAGTATAATCTGTGAAAATGTTGAATTGCTATGCTGTACACCTGAAATTAATATATTATAAATCAACTATACCTCAATAAAAACTAATAATGTATTAAAAATAAATAAAATAAAAACATATGCATAGATATGTCCAGCTGCCTTCCTTGTCGCACCACATTTAACGTAGAACTGAATCCAGGGAACCCAACAGGAAGAGGAGATGGCTCAAAGATGGTCCACAGCAAGTTTACTGCAGGTAGGCTATCAGCTACTTGGCAAAGGAGAGAAAGAAAAGAGAAGCTGGGATGATGGAGAGTGGAGAGTTTGTATGAAGGAAATTCTGCAGACTAGAGAAGGAAATGGCAACCCGCTCTGGTATTCTTGCCTGGAAAATCCCACGGACAGAGGAGCCTTGCGGAGTACAGTCCATGGGGTTAAAAAGAGTCGGTTACGACTGAGCAACTAACACACCCAAGAAGGGAGAAGCGAGCCAGCAAGAGGCACAGGGAAGGTTGGGAGTTAGGCTGGCTCTTGACTGAAGAAGAGCCACTTTTCTAGAAGGTACAGTAAGTCCCCTACATATGAACCTTCAAGTTGCAAACTTTCAAGATGCCACTGTGCATTTGCATGTCCAATGATGTCAGGCATGAGTGAAATTGCAGCTTGCCCTCCATCTCCTGTTGCTGATGATTCTTCAGCTCTACCATCTCCCACCTCTTCTCCCTTCTCCAGTCAGTAACTCTTCTTCTTCTTGCCTGTTCACTTGATTACAGCCCCTATATGCCAGCTGCTGTACCATACTACGGTACTTTTCAAGCTACTGCACTATAAGAATAAAAACTGTTTTATTTCCGTGTTTGTTTTTTATGTATTACTTGTGTGAAAAGTATTATAAACCTATTACAGTACAGTCCTATATATAGCTGATTGTGTTAGTTGGGCACCTAGGCTAACTTTGTTGGACTTAATGAACAAATTGGACTTACGAGCTGGCTCTTGAAACAGAACTCATTCGAAGCTAGGGAATTTCTGTATTGGCCTGTCCCTTCACCTCCTCACCCCTGTGGCCTCACCAGCATTCAATCCAATTCACGGCAATAGAGTCAAGACACAATGTGCATTTCTGGGTCATCCCAGGCACGCTCCTCTCTACTTTGCTTCCATCTCTCATAATGGAGGGGCTTCCCTGGTAGCTCAGCTGGTAGAGAATCCACCTGCAATGCAAGAGACGCCAGTTCGATTCCTGGGTCAGAAATATTCCCTGGAGAAGGGATAGGCTACCCACTCCAGTATTCTTGGGCTTCCCTGGTGGCTCAGATGGTAAAGAATCCACGTGCAATGCAGGAGACTTGGGTTCGATCCTTGGGTCAGGAAGATCCCCTGGAGGAGGGCATGGCAACCCATTCCAGTATTCTTGCCTGGAGAATCCCCATGGACAGAGGAGCGTGGTGGATTACAGTCCATGGGGTCGGAAAGAGTCAGGCTGAAGCAACTAAGCACACACCGCGACTGAGCACTCACACAGAAGACCACATGTAATGGTGAGTTCCTTAGGGTTATAACTATGGGGTGCTGCCCGCAGTTCAGAGGATGGAGCCCCAAACTGAAAGCCAGGAAGCTACTAACAATGTCTCAAGCAGAGAAGGAAGATGGAAGGGGACAGGGTAGCCAAGAACCAGAGTCAGGTTCAGTAGGCCCCACAGGAAGTTCTGAGCTAGTTCTAAGGGTGTAACTGGCATGCTGTCTATGCTTGACTTGCATATAATGAAAACATGACTTTTATTGAGTCACTTAAAAAACCCATTCAGTGGGAACTTCCCTGCTGATCCAGCGGCTAAGACTCCAAACTCCCAATGCAGGGGGCCTGGGTTTGATATCCCTGGTCTGGGAATTAGATCCCACATGCTACAACTAAAGAGTTTGCATGCTGCAACTGAAGAGTCTACATGCTGCAAAAAAGGTTGAAGATCCTGAGTGTTGCAACTAAGACTCATTGGAGCCAAATAAATACAATTTTAAAACGCATCTCCTGAATGTGATGGTTTATTTTATATGTCAACTTGTCTGGACCACAGGGGACCAGATATTTGATCAAACATTACTCTGAGTGTGTCTGAGGGTGCTTTGGGAATTTTTTGTTTGTTTTATTTTTTCAGCCATGCTGCACAGCTTCTAGGATCTTTGTTCCTCAACCAGGGATCGAACCTGGGCCCTGTGAGTGAAAGCACCAAGTCCTAACCACTGGACCACCAGTGAATTCCCCTGTGAGGGTGTTTTGGGATGAGGTTAACATTTGAATCCGTAGACCAAGCAAATTGCCTTCCTGCATGTGGGTGGACCTGTTCCAATCAGTTGAAGGCCTGAATATACTAAAGAGGGATGCCTCTCATCTGACTGTCTTTGAACTGGTACATTGTTTTTTTTCCTGCCTTCAGACTGGAACTGAAACATCGGCTCTTCCTAGATCTTGAGACTACTGTCACTTGGCCTGGACTACATTATCAGCTCTGTGCGTCTCCAGCTTGTCGACTCAAGACCTTGGGACTTGTCAGGCTCCACAATAGCATGAGCTAATTCCTTATAATAAATCCCTTTCTCTTTATATATACCCACATCCTATCAGTTCTGTTCCTCTGGAGAGTCTGGAGAAACACACTGAATAAATAAATGCCATCACTAGATAAATATTCCAATGGACCTCATCACTTTTCAGCTCAGTCTCAGCTAACACAGAGCCTTTGAGTCCTTCAAAGTAACAAATACAGCCTCTCTTCCATAATTAGAATATCCAGCCCAAGATACTCTTCATAACTTCTCCCCTCCCCCAGCTCAGGCCTGCTTCCAATTGAAACCATCCGGCAGTAAGTCTGTGTGACTGACTTCCCTTTCTGTTTCTCCATCTTGGACTTCCCCTTCCCTTCTGCACCTCCAGCTCCTCAGAGGGAGGGTGGAGTAGGGGAGGGGTGGTGTCTCTTGACCTGGTTCTCTCTCTGGGCCTGGCAGGTATCTAGAGCTGATTCTCTCTTCCTCGAGAGCGTTCAAGGGCATTGCAATAGCAGTACCTCCCAGCTTCTCTCTAAGTAGAGGTCTCCTTACTCCCTACCCCAGAAGTCCTCTTGGGTAATCTGAGACAATCCATAAGGATGCTGTCTACTTTCAGGGCCAAGGAAATGCCCAGACAGCCTTTCTCATAGCAGGGCTCTCCTGTCTTAGTCACAGAGGCAGTGAGCCTGTCATTTGCCCTTTAGATGTCTGGGGTGGGAAGAGACCCCAGTCTTCAGCCTGCTTTAGCTCTCTCAGATATAGAGCTGACACAGTCCCTGGGGCCCCAGCAGCAGCATGTCCCTCTGCTGAACTAGCACCTCTCACTGGGGCCTGGGCTTCCTTGTGGCTGGGTGGAGGCTGAGGGAACCCAGCATTCTACATGTGACATTCTATATGTGTGCAAATACCCTAAGTGCAACCCTCAATCTATTCAGGCTTAGAGTCTGAATAAAAATTAAAAAAATACTGTCTTTTTCGATCACTCAGACAGACATTCCTGAGGCACTTTTTACGTGGCTCCTCAGGAAGTCCCCAGTGATATGAGACCCCAGTTCCCTACAGTAATGATGAACTTGGATTGGCGTTCCCTTCTTCCCTGTTTCACTCTTCCCTGTCCTTCATTCCTGGTCCTTGGGGCAATGGGAAGTGTTAGTGGCTCAGTCATGTCTGACTCTTTGTGACCCCGTGGACTGTAGCCCACCAGGCTTCTCTGTCCATGGGATTCTCCAGGCAAGAATACTGGAGTGGGTTGCCATGCCCTCCTCCAGGGGATTTTCTTGACCCGGGGATCGAACCCAGGTCTCCTGCACTGTAGGCAGATTCTTTACCATCTGAGCTACAAAAGGAAGCCTTTGGGACAATTCCACATACACACATACACAAAACTATGCAAAGCCCTTTTCTCAGGCTCTGCTTTCAAGAGGCAGTGAGGATACCAGCTCAGAGGGACACCTTATTAGGCTTTGGGTTAAAAGGCGTCACCTCCCACATACATCCTTCCCCATATAAACTCTCATTTTTAGGGGTGGGTGGGGTCTCAGACATGCCAACTACTACCTACCTCTACCTCAAGTCTCTTCATCTATTTTCTACTTCCCACTCTCAGACCTTTCCTATCCTTGACCCCCAGAGTCCAGGAACCATTTCTTTTGTAAATCTGTATATGATGATGTATGCCAATTTGGAACCTCAGTCTGTAAGTTCACAGTTACTGTCGCTTGGTGTCTCTGTAGAAGGTTCCATTTTCATATTGGTTACCCACTAAGCATTCAACCTAGAGTTCCTTTTCCGGAAAACAATGACATCTAGTTTTTCATAGTGTGTATACCACAACTTCCAGTTCTCCTACCATCCTGCTCACCCTCCATCCCCCACCACACCCAGACCTGTTCTGAGCTGGGTTACTAACGTCAGTCTGAAACTATGCCCACTCCCTCCCCACTGCTAGTGATACAATGAAGCGCACTCCACCTAAGATCTGACTGGCAAACAGCCTCTGCCTAAATACTACGCAGCTATAACTGCAGCCTAATACTGTGTTTGTTTTAGCAGCCACGTCATCTGGCTACTCAGTAGCTCCCGCTCCCTATTTCCTAATGCCCGCTGGTCATTTCCACTCGGATGCCTGCAGGCTCCTCAGATTAACAAGCCCACAGCAGGGCCTCATCATCTTTATGCCCTCCCACTTAGCTCTGCCTCATGTATTTGTGGTCTCGGTGGATGGAATCATTGCAGGCTAGCCACCTCGGAGGATTTCCAAAGGGCTCTGACTCCAAGTCTGCAGAAACCAGCCTTAACAGGCTTCCTCAGCCTCAGCCTGTGCCTGTGTGTGAGGCCCACATGTGTGATCTTCCTCTGAAGTCCAGTGAGATTGTGGTTTGAAGCTCTATGTCCCTCTTCACTTCTGACAGAAACCGGGTGACTGTGCTTTTCCAGTGTCATAACTTTCTGCTCTCATCATTTTATTCTTTCATGGAGTCAGGTTTCTCAATGATGACACCTTGCTATTAATTTTCAGAGACTCAGAATCATGCTGGCTGCATTTAAATAGCAGTCATCAGAGTACATAGTCCCCAGTCGCCTAGGACCATCAAATGACCAGGGCTCATTAGGAAGCCACACAAGTGGCCTGAACACTGTACTCTAAGCCCCCTGGCTCCACAGGCAAGATCCTGAACACTGTGATCTTCTCCACTCATGCCTCTCAGTTGTTGATGTTGCCCTGAGGCTATCCTAGGGCACCTTCAAAGTACCTGCTTGGGTCTATGAATCCACAGAGGCTGATGGGCATGTCCATGCTCTTGGAGTGACAGAGGGGACCCCAGCACCACTGGAGTGACTAAATCTACAAGGTGGAAGCCACTCAGACTCTGAGTGGACAGTTCTTAACTTGGAACCTATCAGCCTGTAGGTGGTAAATCCCCAGAAATGTTCAGTGAAGTCTGATGATGGGTATTTACACTTCTGGGAAGAAAATTTATAATTTTCCTCAGATTTGCAAGGGGGTTTGTGATACAAATGAAAAGTTCAGAGAAGGAGAACAAAGGGGCCTTACAGAACCACTATTTTGTTAGAATATGTTTATTCCTGATTATATTATATATATAACTGATATGTGCACTGTAAAACTGGAAAATAAGATGGGCACAAAGAAGACTCTAAAATCACTTTTGGGAATTCCCTGGCAGTCCAGTGATTGGGGCTCCACGCTCTCACTGCCAAAAGCCCCAGTTTGATCCCTGGTCAGGGAACTAAGATCACACAAGCCACTCAGCACAGCCAAAAAAATGTATACACATCCCTCAAAATCTGGACAAGATGCTCCTTTGTGACTTGCTTCTTTCTACTTAAAGTATTATGGACATTAAAGATTTTTCTAGAACTTTAATGACTTAGATGACTTCAGAGTACTCAGTCCTTTGGGTGCCCTATTTTTTCCACACTGGTTTCTTTTGCTTGTCTTTGCTATTATAAATAATACTGTGATAAACATCTTCTTACATACATTATCAAAATACATCTTTGATTTATTTTAATGCAATTCTAGAAGTGGAATTTCTAAACGAAAGGGTATAAATGCTTTTATTTAAGGAATTTAATATTGACAAAATTGCTGTCCATAAAGGTTGGCTGCAATTTATTCTTCCACGGTAAGGGGATATTTGCAATTTGAAATATTACATCTCAGGTCAGACTGGCATCTCTTGTGGAAGGTGGTCTGTGCTTAGCTGTGGGTTGCACAGTTGACATTGCCTGAGAAGTCGTTCCAGAGTTTTGGCAACCTTCTGACAGGTGCTATTCAATAGAAGATGACTCTACTTTTCTTTACCCGTTTAGGAGACCTGACATGGTGACAGATTAATTTTCAGGCAGTGATTAGAGTTCATGAGATTGAGTGGTGACAAATAAATACTTGGTGTCTCTTTAAAAAGATTCCCTCCTCTTACTCCCTGGTGCTCCAGGGATTAGGACTCTGAGCTTCCATTGGAGGGTGCATGAGTTCGATCCCTGGTCAGGGAACTACGATCCTGCACGCCACTTGGTGTGGCCATAAAAGAAAAAGTTTCTCTCCTCTCATCCCTGGCTTAAGTCAAAATTTCTGTGTCTTGTTAAAGTTTAAGAATTATGGCTTATCCAGATATAAACCCATACACTTAGGGTCAGTTAACCTATGACAAAGGAGGCAAGAATGTACAATGGAGGAACAACAGTCTCTTCAATAAGTGGTGCTGGGAAAACTGGACAGCTACATGTAAAAGAAATTAGAACATTTTCTCACACCATATATAAAAATAAACTCAAAATGGATCAAAAGCATAAACATAAGACCCGAAATCATAAAACTCCTAGAATAGAACATAGGCAGTATGCTCTTTGACATTGATTTTAGCAGTATTTCTTTGATCTGTCTCCTCGGGCAAGGACAACAAAAGCAAAAGTAAACAAATGGGAATGACAAACTTAAAAGCTTTTACACAGCAAAGGAGACCACCAGCAAAATGAAAAGACAACCTACCGAATGGGAGAAGATATTTACAAACTATTCGTCTGATAAGAGGTTAATATAAAAAATATATAAAGGTGTAAGATAGCTAGCTAGCCAGAAGCCTCTGGATAGTACAGGGAACTCAGCTGGGTGCTCTGTGATGACCCAGGGGTGGGATGGGGCAGGGGGAGGGAGACTCAGGAGGGAGAGGATATATGTGTACTTAGAGCTGATTCACATTGTTGTACAGCAGAAACACAAACTGGAAAGTAATTATCCTCCAATAGATAAATAAAACTACTTGACAAGAGAAAAAATATATATATAACTCATACAACTCAATTTCCAAAAAGAAAACAACTTGATTAAAAGATGGGCAGAGGGGCTGAATAGGCATTTTTCCAAAGAAGACATACACGTGGCCAACAGGAACAAGAAAAGATGCTCAGCATCACTAATCATCAGGGAAATGTAAATCAAAACCATAATGAGATGTTGCCTCATACTTGTCAGCATGGCTATTGTCAAAAAGGCAAGAAATAATAAGTGTTGGCCAGGATGGGGAGAAAAAGGAACCCTAGCGCACTGTGGGAATGTAAACTGGTATACCTGCTATGGAAGACAGTATGGAGATTCTTCAAAAAATTAAAAATAGAGCTATCGTATAAGCCAACAATCCACTCCTGGGTATTTATCAGAAGAAAATCAAAAGACTAATTCAAAAGGATACATGCATCCCAATGTTTATAGCAGCATTATTTACAATTGCCAAGGGATGGAAGCAACGTAAGTGTCCATCAACAGATGAATGGATAAAGAAGACATAGTATGCTTATGTGCTATGTATATACAGTGGAATATTACTCAGCCACACAAAAAATGAAATCTTGCCATTTGTGACAACATGGATGGACCCAGACGGTATTGTGCTTAGTGAAATAAGTCAGACAGAGAAAGACAAGTACTGTATGTTTTCACTTATAAGTGGAATCTGAAAAATAAACAAATAGAACAGAACAGAAACAGGCATACAGATACAGATAACCAAGTAGTGGTTACTGATGAGCAAGGGGTGTGGGGGGAAGGGTAAAACAGGTGAAGGGGATTAAATTACTAGGCATAAAATAAATTACAAAGATGTAATATACAGTACAGAGAATATAGCCAATATTTTATAAAAGCTTTGTATGCAGTATAATCTACAAAAATATCAAATTACTATGT
>SJYC01048826.1:0-16921 GCA_006408675.1 Madoqua kirkii | reverse complement strand
CCACCCTTATGGCAGAAAGTGAAGATGAGCTAAAGGGCCTCTTGATGAAGGTGAAAGAGGAGAGTGAAAAAGTTGGCTTAAAGCTCAACATTCAGAAATCAAAGATCATGGCATCTGGTCCCATCACTTCATGGGAAATAGATGGGGAAACGGTGGAAACAGTGTCAGAGTTTATTTTTGGGGGCTCCAGAATCACTGCAGATGGTGACTGCAGCCATGAAATTAAAAGACGCTTACTCCTTGGAAGAAAAGTTATGACCAACCTAGATAGTATATTCAAAAGCAGAGACATTAGTTTGCCGACTAAGGTCCATCTATTCAAGGCTATGGTTTTTCCTGTGGTCATGTATGGATGTGAGAACTGGACTGTGAAGAAGGCTGAGTGCCGAAGAATTGATGCTTTTGAACTGTGGTTTTGGAGAAGACTCTTGAGAGTCCCTTGGACTGCAAGGAGATCCAACCAGTCCATTCTGAAGGAGATCAACCCTGGGATTTCGTTGGAAAGAATGATGCTAAAGCTGAAACTCCAGTACTTTGGCCATCTCATGCGAAGAGTTGACTCATTGGAAAAGAGTCTGATGCTGGGAGGGATTAGGGGCAGGAGGAGAAGGGGAGGACAGAGGATGAGATGTCTAGATGACATCACTGACTTGATGGACGTGAGTCTGAGTGAACTCCTCGAGTTGGTGATGGACAGGGAGGCCTGGCGTGCTGCGATTCATGGGGTCACAAAGAGTTGGATACGACTGAGCGACTGAACTGAACTGAACTCTGATCTTAGTTAGCGGCCTATTTATTTTTGTTTCACAGCTTTAATAATTCACAGTGCCATGAACTTCACCCCTTTCAGGGTACACAGCCCAGTGGCTGTTCAGTGATTACCCGGCGAGGGTCCCCTCTGCCCGGGCCCTTTGGTCTGCCCCGAGCTGGGCCTCTCTCACCTGCTGTGATGCTCTCTGGCTGGTGGCCTGCCTTCCTTCGGGTCTTTAGGGAAAGAGCGCAGCTGGTCTGGCGGGCCCTTGGGTAACACCATGAGATGCTCCCCTGGTTTCACCAGCCGTGCCGGGGGCACTGTTCTCTGCTTCGTGTGCTGTGCGTTACAGTTCCGAAATGAATGCATTCCGGTTATAAAAAGGAGTGAAGTACTGACTCCTGCGACAGTGTGCGTGCACCTTCCGAAGAAAAAGCCAGGCTGCAGGCCACACATGCGTGGCCCCGTGCCCGTGCGGTTTCAGAAAGGGGGCTGTGGAGAAGGGACGTGGCGAGCGGGCAGGGCTGTGGCAGCTGGAGGTAGGCGCTGCTTGTGCCCCAATGAAAATGCCCCGAAATTGGCTGTGCCGAGGGCCGCCCGTTATCTGTGACTATGTTAAAAGGCACCAAATTGAACACACAAAGTGGGTGAATTTTATGTATGGTATGTGAGTTATGTGTCAGCTGTTAAAAAAAAAAAAGCAGAAACGTCAGCTCCTGTGTGAACAGGACTGGTTGTATAATCATCAGGGATCTGGTGACAGGGAAGAAGAGCCTTTCTCTGATTAAGAAATAAATGAGCACCACACGATGGAGGTGTGGGGCCTCGTGTTCAGAACTAGTGTCAAGGGTTTGAGGGTGGCGACTGCAGCGCGCTGGGCTGGGCGGGGCCCGAGTGGGGTCCCCGCTGGCCTGCGCAGGTGCACGTCCGCCTGCGCGTGAGCGTGCTCTGGAGTCTCCGGGACTCGGCCCCGTGCGCTGGTGCTCTGAAGTGGCTGCAGAGAGCCAGGGCCCTTCCGGGTGCCCGTGCCCGTCACTCAGAGCTTTGGCGCGCAGCTGCGGCCTGCTGGCCTCCCTTTGTGTCTCCCTGGCCCTCCCAGCCCCGTCCGCACACCTGCAGGGACCGGGCCGCGTCCAGGCCTGTCACCCTGCTGCTCGCATCTCAGGTGGGAATCACCGGTTAAGCCAGGTCACAGGTCACTAGAGAGCAGGACGCCCTCTAACAGTGGGGCGGTAACAGGAGTTAGCCTGACCGTGGGCCTCGCCACTCAGTTTATTTAGTTCCAGGTCCCACGGCAGTTGTGGTTTGTGCCCGTTTCTCTTAAATACAGTGCTTAAGGGTAAGATCCTGCTGCGCTGTAGCAAACAGTTCCGTGGTTGTGTTTGGCTGGCTGTCCCGCTCAGAGGAGAAGGGGGCTTCCAGCTGCCAGCAGCCCTTCTATGCCATGCATTTGAAACCCTCATGCAGGGTTTCTGCTTACCCCCTGTAACTTGTACTTCGCCTAAAGTGGTCCAGTGCTGGGCCCAAGGAGTTTCAGGAACTGGTGCTCTGGAGATCCCCTTGGTTCTGAAGTAAGACCCATGTAAGTGTGAGCGGTGTGGCTTTTAGTGGGTCGCTCATGTGGGTGTCTGCCAGTCCCTGCCTTCCACGTTGTGTGGGTTCCGCGGCTGCTTGGCCTTGACCTCGGCGGCTGCTGCCCAGAGGCAAGTCCCTGGGCTAATGTCCTAGCCCAGAGAGCGTGTGACCTGGATTCCACAGTAGAAAGATGAGTCTGCAGGAACTTGGAAGATGGACGGGAGGAGTGGCTGCTGGGGAGGCTGTGAGGACCTGTGTCCGTGTGTTGCCAGTCGCCCACCGGTGTCTCCCTGTGATTCCCAGGTGCTGACCGCCTTGCAGAAGGACAGCAGGGAAATGGAGAAAGGAAGCCCATCTCTGCGCCACTGACGAGGCAGTGGACTCGTGATCAGCTGGGAAGCAGGCTCCACATGGCACCTCTGTGGCTTCAGGCGGATGCCCTGGCAGCTCCAGAGGACAGGGGCTGTTTTCACGTTTGATCCCTAATGCTGGAGTTGGCCTTAAACACAACACAACAACAAAAAAAAACACTTTTAAAGAATTAAACCAAGGCTAAGCCTTAAGCTCAGTGGAATGATGACCATGGCCGACCAGTGCGTGTTCTGCACGGTTTAAAAGCAGGGCAGCGGCCAATCCCCTCCCCTCATTTCAGCAAAAGCTAATTAAATTGTAGTGCTTTTATGTCAACTACCGGAAAGTACATTACAATTTTTCGTTAGCCAAGGTGCATGAGAAATGTTATTTGGGAGACCTCGGAGATGGCATTGGCTCATATATGCACATTTTAGCCCAAAAGGGACTGCTGATGATAGCTGCCGAGGTGATCCTTCCAGAGCCGCAGGCCACGGTTTTGAAGCCTGCCTACCAAAGACAGCAGGACGGGGAGATGGGCTCCCGGAGGACAGCCGCTGGCGCGCAGGCCCCGGAACACACGCTCTGGCCTTCAGGCTGACCTGGTACCACGTTGCCTTGCAGAATTCCAGCACCGGGGCTGACAGCGCACGCTCAGGTTCCGGGGGATGCCCCGCTGTCCCAGAGACCGCAGCCCCGTTTGTCCAGCCGTGGTGGCTCACCCAGACCCTGCGGCAGTAGACACGGGCGTTAGAGCAGAGCCTGCCTCTCTGAGCCAGGCGCGGGGAGGCAAGACGCCCTGCCCCTGGCCGCCCATCAGTTCCTGGGAGGCCAGGCCAGCCCGCGTGGGCCGGGCGCGCCTCCTGTCCCTGGGCAGGCGCCGTCCCTGGGGTGGTGACCCTGCCTCACGTGGTCCACTCACAGGATGGCTGCGGGCACCGGGGCGCGAGCAGCACGCGGCCAGTGGCCTAGTTAGCTTGTCAGGAATTCTCAGTGGCCCCCCTACTTCATTCACCACCTTTCTGTCCCAGCTTTTCCTTGACTCATTTGGCGAACTTTTTGTTAAGAGCTTTGGTTATCCAAATTCAGAGACATGAAGACCGTCGGCACGAAGAGGTCCAAAGGACAGGCCCGTCCGCACAGACAGGCTCCCACGCGCACACGCGCTGGTCTCGGGGGTGCTCAGGAGGCCAGGCCCACTGGCACGTGCCGCCAGCCGCCCTTCTCAGCCATACATGCGCCCTCGGGGTGGAGCCTAACCACGGCGTTACTTTCATAGGTTTTTCTCCACCTGCGTGCCCACGGATGACACTTCAGGTACAAAGCACGCTGCCGAGCCGCCGGCCGTCCTCACCCCTCCACCCCGGCTCTGTCCCACGTGTCCTTCCCCCTCCTGCTCCTGGCTGGGCTCCCCGGGGAGCTTGCAGAGCCCACTTCCTGCCTCTGCCTTGAAGCCCGACCCGCCTGGCCCCTTGGAGGAGGTCTTCCATCTCCACCGAGCACCAGGGCAGCCGTTCCCGCACTGCCTGAGAGGCTCAGCGTAACCGGCCGAAAACGGGCTGCTGGCCCGTCACGCCCTTCCTTGCGGAGGCACTGGTCTCGTCCCAGGACGCAGGCTTTCTGTTCGTGAAAGGTGTATATATTTTCTTACTGTACATAAAGACGTTCCCGAAGTGGTGACAGAAAGCGACGCGCCCGGGCCGCGGGCATTTTCTGAGAACACGTTTGTGCGCCTCCACGCCCCGTCAGCGCCCCCAGCCTCGATGTGGCTCAGATGGTTCGAGATAAGTCTCTTCAGAAAGCACCGTGTATGCATTGAGTTTTAAGCAGGACTCCAGGCCATTCTGCAACACTTCCAGATCTGTAGTTCAGAGGAAGTTTCATGACCTGTTCAGGGACCACGAGAGCTCTCTGCTGGCTTGATGTGTCCACCTCGGAGTCTGGGAAGTTTGAGGTCCCCGTCTAGGCTCGCTCAGCCACTCGCCACAGAGGGCAGAGGGCTGCCGGACCGCACGGGGCTGCGCTTCTCTGCTCTCCGTTCTGGTTTCGGAAATCCGGAAGCAGAATTGGAAGCGCAGCCCCCTTGGGAAGTCGGCCCTCTCCACTTCCGGTGCCACTGATTTCAGAAAGTGAGACGTCAGGCTTGGGGCCTCTGTGGCTGGCACCTCAGAGCCGGTTGCAGTGTCCCCTCCAGTCACTGAAATCCCATCTGGAACAACATTCACTTTAAAGGGTACTTTTTAACTGCTCCGTTTTTGACTATTTTAAATAGTTTGCTGATAGAAAGCTCCTGATAACACTTGCTACATATCATGTTTTAATTGCGTGTACAGTTAACCTTTAATTAGTGTATCAAACTAGGGTTTTTTGAATTGTAAATATGTGATTTTATTAAATAAAAAGTCATGTAAAATTGTTGCTTACGTTCACTGCCGTTTGGTTTCGAGTTAGAGTTCTCACCCCAAAGTATGGTAAAATTTGACTTAGAGCATCATGCTATTTGAATATTTTCAAATGCACTTACTTACTAGTCTCAGTTAAATAAAAGAGGTGGTTTGGTTACGGTGATTTGGTCAGGGGATCGGAAAGTTAGCGCTGTCCCCCTTCCAGGCCGAGGGAGCCCCAGGCTTGCTGCCCCCCGAGCCTGACCCCCTGCAGCTTTAGCCCCTGGTCCCCCGGCCCACACACCTGCCCTGCTCACCTGCCCACGCCCCTACCACCGCGCCTGCCCCCCATCCCAGCAGGGCGTCAGGCTCTCCCGGCCATTGCCCTGCTCTTCCTCTGACCCCGAACCTGCCGGGGGTCTGCGGGTACCCATGGTCTCTCCCCGTCTCGGGGGTGGAGACCAGCGGTGCTGCCTCGCTGCGGCGGTGCTGAGTAAGAAGCGGTCCTCCAGGTCCTGGAGCCAGCAGGGCGATGGACTCTCATGTTGCTGGTGTGCGTGCTGGTCCTTCCGGTCTCAGGTGCCCGGCTTCTGGGCCCTTTGGTCTGATGTCTGAGCCCTACATGGCTCAGAAACAGCACCTTCCCTGTGCCCGGGCAACCTGCCCCAGGCACTGCCCTGTGGTCTCCACCCCCTGCAGGCTGAGGCTGGGGGAGAGTTATCGAGGGTTCACAGCTGGGGCTTCACTCACTGCTCCACCCACGCCAGGCCTGGGGCTCAGTCGCCAGGATGACCTCATTTATCTCCGCAGCAGCTCTGTCACACCGTGTAGTTGGAGGTGTGGCTCAAAAGCGATCTGCTTGGGCGCCTCCGGCCACGTGGTGGCAGAGTGGGGACTCAGACTCTGGCCTGCGGCTCCCCGGCCCTTGGTCAGAAACTCGGCTCCCCGGAGGACGTGTTGCTCTGCGGCTTCTGACTTCAGCTCTGAGGAGGCAGAGCCATGCCCGACGGCTGGCCCTGAGGGTGACCCCCCGCCAATGCCCAAGCCGTGGCAAGGGTGGAAGTTGGGGAATGTTTTCCTAAGAGAAACTAGGGGGCTGACAGTTCAAAGACAACAACCCCCGAAATGGCAAGAGAGGGAAGGAGGTGCTGTGCCAGCAGGGCAGGGAGGCGGCCCCCAGCTGGGCCTTGCCTTGAGCCGCGGCTCACCAGGAGGACCAGAGGAGGGGTGTGGCCAGCAGAGGAAAGCCTTGGGCCAGGTCCTCAGACGGGACATGGTGGACGTAATCTCCTGGGGTCCCTTTCATCCACAGCATCTGCATGCTTCTTTGACTATCTCAAAGTTTAAAGTAAACTACGAATTGGGGGTGGATGAACTCTTTTTATAGAAGACACACTTCCCAGGTGGCTCAGCAAGTAAAGAATCTGCTGGAAATGTAGGAGGCACAGATTCGATCCCTGAGTCAGGAAGACCTTCTGGAGAAGGAAGTGGCAACTCACTCCAGTCTTCTTGCCTAGAGAATCCCGTGGACAGAGGAGCCTGGCGGGCTACAGTCAGTCCATGGGGTCACAGAGTCGGAGACAACTGAAGCAACTGAGCAAGCTTGCACGCCTGACTAGTGGTAAAAATCTAAATAATGACCGAAGATGACCTTACGCGAAAAGAAAAGCACGGATTTCCACTGAGGAACTGAAAAGTTTCACGTGTTGTCGCCCCAAAATGGTTTTCACTTAGTGGTGAAGCAGCGTTTCCTTTTCAGATGCCTTGGGCTTTATCCAAGTAATACCTGCGTTCCTCCTGCCACCGGTGCTGACAACAAACCAAAAACCCTCTGTGACAGTGGCCACATCCAGCTCAGATCACTTTAAAAAAAAAAAGGCTAGTTCCCTCTAAATCCCCCTTGCCTGGTAGGCTGCTGTCTGGCACGCACACAGCTACTTCCATGAGCTGAGCCTAAGTCACTGATTCTCGTTCTCAAGCTTTTTTATGCCAATGGTGGTAGTTATTGTATTTACATAATTCAATTAAATGCTATGTTAAAACACTGTTGCGAAAAGAAACTGTTCCAAGAACACTAAAAGCTTTGAAGGGTCTCAAAGGCAAATCTCTTTCAAATGCTATTGAGTGGGATGTGGGCGAGACAGCTGGAGAATGCTTAGAATCTGTTGCGTGTGGACTGTGTGCCAGGCACTACATTACGCCTTTATTAAAGTATGTTTCATCCTCACGACAACTCTGAAGTCGGAACTGAGGAAACTGAGGCACACAGAAGCCGGCCACCTGCCTGATGGAGGAAGTGGTGTGGCCAGGATTTGAAAGAGGAGGATAATGGAGTCTGCACTATGGTTATTTTGCAAGAAATTTAAGATGCCATAGACAATTTGAGAATCAAAGATTCTACCCTTAAGGAAAGGCCTTAGCCATCTACCCAAAGATTAGCAAGTGGTTGTGAGTTTTACTTTCTAAATTAGGATAAAATGTTGAAAGCAGAAAACCAAGAGGCTACTTTCATGGATGTCTCATTTAGATTTTCTTGTGCCTCCATTTTTTAGGCCCTGTGCTTTTTGACAAAGAGAAGAAAAAAAAAAATCTTTATAGCCTTTTAGTGTTGACAAGAATCATCTTAGTTTTAGGGGTTTCTCGTCTGGACTGGGGCACTGCTCTGTAACTGACCCCTCGAGGAAGGGGGAGGAGCTGTGGGGCTCCGGGGTACCCCTTCCAAAGCTACAAGCCTGCCTCCCTGTCTGTCCTCATGGGCTCTACTTCCTCGGGACATCCTCATTACTACCTGTAATTGTTTTTGAAGCCGGCATGGGACTTGTTGCCTGACACGTAATAGGAATCCAAGTAACGAATATATTCAGCAAATGAGACTAACATGGATGTTATTAACCCAGCAAATTTATTGAACCCCGACTCTACTGCACACTGTTCTGGTGACCGGGGAGGATGATAAACCCACTGCCTGCCTGCAGGGCCTTTGTCTCCAGAGGGGTGGGTGGGTCACAGGCCAGGATGGGACTGTGCCTGCAGACAGCTGTCAGGCGCTGAGGGAGGAGGACGATGATTTTTGGGTCCCTGGCGTTCTTCCTCGGACGTGGTCTGTCTGAAACAGCTTGTGAGTTATTAGAACTTTGTTATGAAATAGTTAACAGAAGATTATGACCTTCTAGTCAACTGGAACATCTTCAGCACAGGCACCATAATTTGAGAGGACGTCGGTAACTTGGCGGCTTAAACACGACTGAATACACAGACACAGACACAGACACGCACACGCATCTCAGAGACCTATTGTCACCAGGTTGAAGGCTGATGGGGAAATCCACCTGGATAATTGCCGGTGGTTTAAAGTCAGCTGAAAATACCTGTTCTCTCTCTAGTGAACCAAAGGCAGGAGACTCATGATAAAAGCTGTTGGCACCAAGCCTGTTGCCAATTTGAACCTCCTCAGCCACAAAAACTGAGCCACTGCTGCTCCCAGTTTGAGGCACAGGAAAGACCAAGTTCTGTCGCCAGGGAACCACTGTTTTGACTTTGGTCTTGATGAACAGGATGGAGAGGAGACAAAAAACGTAGAGGAAAAACAGAAGGGAAGCAGGAAGGCAAAGCGTTTCACTCTCCTCACTGTTAACGCCTATGTGCTTTGATTACGATATAAAAGAGTATTCGTGCTGTGAAAGTTAGGGAATTCTCATCAGTCTTCATTGGCTTTAAAGGGAAAGCGCTTTCAAAAACAAAATGTCATCAAAAAACAAAAGTTACTGTGATAGTCTCACGACCGAGCCACCTGCTTATAGTGGGGTTTTCTAAAGGTATTTAGCGCCCAAGAGGAGATCACCCTTCTTATGTTACTTCTTAAATTTAGGGATGGAAGAATACTTTAAATCTCAAATCTGCACATCTCAAAATTCAAGCTAAAACTAAGAAGAGATAAAGCCCGACTCCCAAAGCATCAAAGTGGGTCCCTGGCGTTCTTCCTCGGACGTGGTCTGTCTGAAACAGCTTGTGAGTTATTAGAACTTTGTTATGAAATAGTTAACAGAAGATTATGACCTTCTAGTCAACTGGAACATCTTCAGCACAGGCACCATAATTTGAGAGGACGTCGGTAACTTGGCGGCTTAAACACGACTGAATACACAGACACAGACACAGACACGCACACGCATCTCAGAGACCTATTGGTCACCAGGTTGAAGGCTGATGGGGAAATCCACCTGGATAATTGCCGGTGGTTTAAAGTCAGCTGAAAATACCTGTTCTCTCTCTAGTGAACCAAAGGCAGGAGACTCATGATAAAAGCTGTTGGCACCAAGCCTGTTGCCAATTTGAACCTCCTCAGCCACAAAAACTGAGCCACTGCTGCTCCCAGTTTGAGGCACAGGAAAGACCAAGTTCTGTCGCCAGGGAACCACTGTTTTGACTTTGGTCTTGATGAACAGGATGGAGAGGAGACAAAAAACGTAGAGGAAAAACAGAAGGGAAGCAGGAAGGCAAAGCGTTTCACTCTCCTCACTGTTAACGCCTATGTGCTTTGATTACGATATAAAAGAGTATTCGTGCTGTGAAAGTTAGGGAATTCTCATCAGTCTTCATTGGCTTTAAAGGGAAAGCGCTTTCAAAAACAAAATGTCATCAAAAAACAAAAGTTACTGTGATAGTCTCACGACCGAGCCACCTGCTTATAGTGGGGTTTTCTAAAGGTATTTAGCGCCCAAGAGGAGATCACCCTTCTTATGTTACTTCTTAAATTTAGGGATGGAAGAATACTTTAAATCTCAAATCTGCACATCTCAAAATTCAAGCTAAAACTAAGAAGAGATAAAGCCCGACTCCCAAAGCATCAAAGAAGCCTTAAAACAGCCATCGCTGACTTCAGGTTAAGGGAGGGATAGACCTGTCAGGTGTTTCTTACATTAACTCAAGGAACGATAGACATCTTAACATTTGACACAGTAAAAAAAAAAATCTTGTGCTTAGTGACGGTCTAAGGTCTGAAAATCTCTTGCTGAAAATGAAAGGCTTATGGACACTCAGCAGTCACACTATTCCGTGTGTTTTGCACCTGCAAAACACAGTACAGCCACCCTTTTGTCTTCACTGGAAAACAAAATTTCACTTGGGGTGCGGATCAATGCATTTCTTTAGTGGGTCCAAGAAAACGTTTCACTAGCATTGAAGACTGTCCTTGAGCCAGAAACAGACATTCACAGTTAGACAGACTGAGCCTCCTTTCACTGGACAAGGCTCTTCTCCCTGTTTCTCATCCCTCCTCTTCCTGGGTGTTGATTACCCCAGAAGCTAGTGCTGTTTACATGCAAAACAGTTTTAAGGGAATTGGTGAGGTTTGAATTGAAACAGCGATTCAGGACCACACAGTTCAATCCATTCAAAGAGGATTTACTCCTGCGTTCAGTGTACAGGAATTTTCTGGGCACCCTGCCTGCTTGTTGAACCCTCTTGAAAATGGAGGAGGATCAGTTTTCCTCAGTGTCAGGCCACTGAAATTATAGAATTGCTCAGAAAGAAAAAGGTCTGTGACAGCTTTTTATGAGACGTCGGTACATTAAGCCATCCTTGTTTCCCTGTACTTGTTTTAGTATTTTCACTATATCCAACTCAATTCTGTGCTCAGCATTAATTTGGAAGCTGAAACATTAAGAATACAAAACGCACGTTCATCCCGATCATCAGGGGACTTTTAAGAGTGGCAACAAAGGGAGAAGAGGAGTTAGTGAAGGTGGAGTTTGCTGAGACCGAAGTCGCCCATCAGTTGAGTCAGGAGGGCAGAAAGGCCTTGGCCTCCCTGATCTTCTGCTTCACGCCTCTGCAGGACAGGACGAGCCCGGCGTAGTGGTGCTTCAGGCTCGCCAGGCGCTGGCTGAGCACCTCCGTTCTGTCCACCTTCTCTTCCATGTCCCGGAGAGGGATTCCTTGCCCAGAAGCCCACACTTCTGATTCAGCCTGATGTTGTCAAGCCGAAGGCCATCTCGGGCTTGCTTAGTCTTTGTCAAGATGTCCCTCTTCTGGGCCACCTGAGCCTCAATCTCCACGAGCTCTGCCTTTTTACATATGTTTTCTATGTCCACAAAGTGTAACTTTTCCTTCACGTGAGTGATTACCTGCACGTTGTTGGTCACCTTGCCGCGCAGTTTGAGGAGCTCCTCATTCCGCTCCTCGACCTTCTCGTTGAAGGTCTGGTTCTCGATCTTGAGCTGTTCAAAGTCTATCAGGAGCAGGCCCTCGGTCAGGTCCTCCTGGGTCCTCATCCTGGTTTCAAAATGCACCAGGCTCTGCTTCAGCTGCACGTTCTCTAGCCTCACTGCGCTCATCTCCTTCTCCTTCTTATCCTCCAGCGCCTGGATCTGCTCCACCTCTCGCAGAGCGACCTGGCGGCCGCCCCTCATCCGGCAGCTGCCCATGGCCTGCATCACCACCTGCTTCTTGAGCGCCTGGAAGCGCCGCCACTCCTTGTCCACCCGGGAGACCTTCTCTTGGCAGTGCAGCTTCAGCTGGTCCAGCTCGTGGTGATACCAGCGCAAGTCGTCGGCCTCCTGCTTCCGCAGGTCCTCCAGGACGGCCAGATGGCGGAGGTAGGCCTGCTCTTTCTCGGGGGCCTCGGGCTCCGCGCCCCTGTCGCCTCCGGGCGCCTCGGCGGCGGCCTCCACACCCTTCTTCTTGCGCAGCGCATCAAAGATCTTGTGCTGCAGGTACATGTTGTAGCGTTGGTAGCGGCCGCGCTCCACCGCCAGGGCGCGGCACTGCTCCAGGAGCTCGGCGCGCAGCTGCTGCTCCTGCTCCCGCTGCGCCTCCTCGCTCCAGTCGTAAGGCTCGAGCGCAAGCCCCTCGTCCAGGTTTCTCAGCTCCTCCTCGTCTTTCTGGGGGACCCGAGCCTCCAGCCCCTCCTGGCTCACCTCGCTCGCCTCGCTCTCTTCCTCCTCCTCTACTGGCCTTCCCGCTCAGTGCCCCGGGCTGCCGCGGTCTCTTTCTTACCGGCCGTGGTCGGCTGCAGGGAGACCTGCGACGGGCCTTCCTTCCTCTCGGGCTCCGCCGCCGCCACCGCCGCCTCCTCTTCTTCGCCTTCCTCCTCCACTCCCTCCTCCTCGGGTTCCTCGGGCTCCGGCTCGGCTGGCTCCCCAGGCCCGACCTCCCGTGGCTCCCTTGGCTCGGCTTCCTCCTGGGCCTCGGCTGGGCTCTCAAGCTTTCCGGGCCCTTCCTCGACAGCAGCTTCGGTGACCGCCAGCCCTTCCTGGGATTTGGCCGGCTTCGGCGCGGCGGCGCCTTCCTCCGAAGCCTCTACGGTCTTCGTCACCGGCTCCGGCTCCGCGGGTTCCACCGGGGACTGGGGGATGGAGCTGGCCTTGACGCCCGACAGCCGCGAGGCCAGGCTCTCCACCTCTCCATCTTCCGTCTCGGGGTCCCCAGTGTGGTCGTCCATCTCCCTCCCTCCAGGTCAGCGCCGCAGACCCTCCGGTGGGGAGCTGCGGGATGTTTGGTTTCCAGGGGCAACCAGGGGCGCGCGCGGAGGGGCCGGCGATTGGCTGGATCTCTGTCCCACGCCCCGCCCCTCCTCCTCCCCATCTGCCCGGCCAGAGCAGATCAATGGGAGGCCGCTCCTGAAAGACGAGGGGAGGCTTTGATTGGCGGAGAGCGTAGGCTCGTACCCAGAAGGGGCGGGGCGCGTCCCTCCGCGCTTCCTTTTCCGCCCACTTTCCAGGGCCTGGGGCTCCGCCCCCTTCTCCTCCCCGCCTCCCGGCCAGAGCAGACCAATGGATGGCCGCCCCCGACGAAGGGGGGAGCCTTTGATTGGCGGAGCGTGTAGGCTCGCACCGAGAGGGGGCGGGAGGCGTCCCGCCCCGGCTTCCTTTTCCGCCCGCTTGCCAGAGCATCTGGGCCTCTGAGGCGAGGCGGCCGGCACTGGAGGTCGGGGTGCGCAGGCGCAGATTGGCGGGGCGGGCCCCCCCCCCCCCCCCAACCTCTCTCCGTGCGGCGGCGCCTGCGCGGTGCCCGGCCGGGCCGGCCCGAGGGCGCCTGCGCGCTGAGGCGGGACGCGCGGCCCGGCAGGCCGGCTGCAGCGGGCGCCTGGGGCGGGGCGGCCGCGGCGGCGGCGGCCGCGGCGGTTTCGCTGGAGCGCGGGGCGGCGGGGCCCCGGTGGCGGAAGATGGCGGAGCTCGGCAAGAAGTACTGCGTGTACTGCCTGGCCGAGGTGAGCCCGCTGCGCTTCCGCTGCACCGAGTGCCAGGACATCGAGCTGTGCCCCGAGTGCTTCTCCGCCGGCGCGGAGATCGGCCACCACCGCCGCTACCACGGCTACCAGCTGGTGGACGGCGGGCGCTTCACGCTCTGGGGGCCCGAGGCCGAGGGCGGCTGGACCAGCCGCGAGGAGCAGCTGCTGCTGGATGCCATCGAGCAGTTCGGCTTCGGGAACTGGGTGAGCCGCGGGGCCCCGGGCGCACCTGCGGGGGCGCGGGCGCCGCCAGGGCGCGGAGGGTGGCGGTGGGCGGTGGAGGGGGGAGGCCCGCGCCCGCCTCCCCGGGCAGGGCCAGGCGCACAGAGAGGGAGAGCCAGCCGCCCAAGGTCACACAGCAGGAAGTGGCAGAGCGGGGCGGGGAGGTGGGGGGGGGATCGGGCCGCGTCTGGCTGCCCCTACCCCCCACCCCAGGGCCGTTTTCCCAGCCTTTTGGGCTGACTTCCACTGGTGTCTGCTGAGTACACCCCTTGGGCGAGGCCGGACTCCCTTGGGGGGACACAGGCAGCTCTGAGACTTGACAGCAGTAGGGTACCCCAGGAAGGAGTGGGTTTCGCCTGGAGAACAGCGTGCTGAAGGCCAGAGGAGCGCCTCTCCACGCCCTCCGCCCTGCAGGCAGGCGCTCCTGGTCCTCCCTGCCACCCTCACCGCCACCATCACTCACTCTGTGGCCTTGTGTCCGCTGCCGGGCACTTGTTGACCCTCACGTCCCCGTGACACCCTGGGCTTCGAGTGCCCTGGGCTGAGTGGGTTCTGCCATGGAGCGCATGGACCGGGCCACGCCTCACCTTTTGCATTTGGGTCTCTCCACTGGGGGTTCAGTTGGTAGAGTCTGCCTGCAGTAGACCCCGGGGTTCGATCCCTGGACGGGGAACGTCCCCTGGAGAAGGGAAATGGCAACCCACTGCAGCATTCATGCCTGGAGAAACCCCATGGACAGGGGAGCCGGTGGGCTACAGTCCATGGGGTCGCAGAGAGTCAGGCATGACTGAGCGACTTCACTGTCTTTCTCTCAGGAGGTTTCTTTGGGGACGTTTATCGGAGAGAACACAGAGCTGAACTGGACTCATTCACATCAGGCTCTCCAGAGAGAGACACGTGGTGGATCTTCTCCGGGTGGTCTCTGAGGAGCGCTCTGCGCACTCTGCAAGAGGCTATCGTCCGTGTTAGGAGGAGAAGGTCTGGCTGGCTTTTGGCCCATAACCACCAGGGACATGTGGCCATCTCCAGGCGTTGTGAAGAGGTTGTGAGGAGAGACGGGAGCCCACTCCCTCATCTCTCCAGACCCTTCCACATGCTCGTCCCCCAGCTCCTCAAACCACTCTCCAGCAGTACAGCCGTCCCTCGTCATCCACGGGGGATTGTTCCAGAATCCTCCCAGGCCACCAGAATCATCCCATTCTCTGTCCCTTGTCTAAAATGACGGAGCGGGGTTGAGCCCACAGACGCTGGGGGCCGACCGCCGGCCCCTTTTCCTGGGCTTGCTGCCGGAGACGTTCCACACTTTTCCCCGCATCCCCAGACTGGCCCTGCCTGTATTTAGGTTAGCTTTATTCTACTGGTCAAGCGAGCCAGTCTTCAGGGACCCGTGCCCATTCCGCAGCCCTGGAATCTCGAGCCTCTCCCAGCTCCTTAGATACCCTGCTCCAGGTTCTCAGCTGAGTGCCCGCATTACGGAGGCCACGCTCTGGACCCTCCTCACTGTCCTGAAGTGCTGCCCGTGGACGTGTATGGAGCCCCTGCTCCGTGCTCACCCTGCGATGGCGAAGGAGTCCGGAAAGAAAGGCGTCAGCCTGGCCTTCACGGGCGTTACAGGGTCGTGGCGGGCTGGTCCTGAGGTCCAGCCTCTGGTTGCAGACTCATCCGTGCTGTCCCCGTGCATATCTCCTGGACTCCTCCACTTCCCTTGACCCAGATCTCACACCTTGATCCGTCGGCTCCTTGGGCTGCAAATGGAGGACCTTTCTCAGGGTCTTCTTCAGGTGCAGTTTAGCGGCAGCTGTGTCTGCAGAATCCTCCAGAAGCTCACAGCCTCAGTGCAGGCTGATGTCCATCTCTTGCCTGACCACTCCTGGAGCCTCCGGACTGGCCTCTCTGCTTGGTCCCCAGGCCCTGCAGTGCATTCCAGGCAGCAGGATTGGAGCTGTCTCTGAGGATAGGTCATGTCCCATCAGCCTGCAGCAGCTCCCAGTTCTGCGGAGGTGAAACCTGAGGGCCTGAGGGGCCTGTCAGCGTCTTGGCGGGCTGGTCCTGAGGTCCAGCCTCTGGTTGCAGACTCATCCGTGCTGTCCCCGTGCATATCTCCTGGACTCCTCCACTTCCCTTGACCCAGATCTCACACCTTGATCCGTCGGCTCCTTGGGCTGCAAATGGAGGACCTTTCTCAGGGTCTTCTTCAGGTGCAGTTTAGCGGCAGCTGTGTCTGCAGAATCCTCCAGAAGCTCACAGCCTCAGTGCAGGCTGATGTCCATCTCTTGCCTGACCACTCCTGGAGCCTCCGGACTGGCCTCTCTGCTTGGTCCCCAGGCCCTGCAGTGCATTCCAGGCAGCAGGATTGGAGCTGTCTCTGAGGATAGGTCATGTCCCATCAGCCTGCAGCAGCTCCCAGTTCTGCGGAGGTGAAACCTGAGGGCCTGAGGGGCCTGTCAGCGTCCACCTACCCCGGGATCCTTTTGATCATTTCTTTCTTAGGCTGAGGGCACTGCCCTCACCTCCTCAGTCGTGGTTTGTGTCTGGTCTTTCTGCTTCCGTATCAGTGCTTCAGAGAGGCTTCCCTTCCCTGCTTCATTCTTGCAGCTCTTATCTCTGCAGTGGCTGCTAAAAATAGCTGGCGTGGACTGAGAGGCTCGCTGGGTGCCAAGCACTGTGCTGAGCTCGCGTGGTTCCTTGTGAGAGCCTCCCAGCGCAGGTCTGTGCCGCAGGTTCGGACAGAATCGTTAGGTGTCCGAGTCTGTGCTCCGAGCCGCACCCCCCCACCTCGGGTCAGCACTGCCTCCCTGCAGCTCTGAGGAAAATACTTGAGCAGCGAGCCGGGGCTAAAAGATGTATGAGAGTGTGCTGAGGGGGGCGGGAGGGCGCTCTGAAAGCGGCGCTACTCTAACTTGCACACGAACCGTCTGGAGAGCGCGCTGAGAGGCTCCAGCTCGGGCAGCAGCGGGCCCAGCGTTCCGAGAGACAGAGCCGGGCCTTCTCCCTGCTCAGCAGGCGTGGCGGTCTGGGGTTGGAGGTCCACAGGCCATGCGAGGTGCGGCTCCCCGTCTCTCCCCCTCCGCTCTGGGGCGCCTTTGCCCTGAGCGTCGCTGTGCTTCCTCAGAGGCTCCTCTGCGGCGCTGAGCTGCAGGCTGTCTCCAGGCGCGAGGCGAGCCGCACCCCACACAGGCCGCCGTCCGCAGGTGTGGGCTCCGGGGAGCGCGTTGCACGCGTGTCTGCGTGCTGCTCTCAGCAGGCTGTGGGCTGGCTCTTGGTTGAAGAGCAGCGACCCCGAGAATGGAAGGCCCTGGTGCAGAGCCTAGGCCTAACCTGCTGGTGCGGCAGCAGCGTCTGCTGTGGCTGGGGCTGCACGGCCCTGGCTGGAGCCGGGTCTTGACCCGACTAGGAAGGCGGGGGGGG
>SJYC01048825.1:0-12719 GCA_006408675.1 Madoqua kirkii | reverse complement strand
GGGCACAGGGACTGGGTCCCACGGGCGGGTGTGGGTGAGGGGACAGTGATGGAGAGGCAGGTGAGAGCGTTGGGATTTCTCTGGTGATGCTTGTGGGCACGGGGTCGGGGGATTCTGTGGGGACAGGCCCTGCCGAAGGCTGGACCATTTGCTCAGTCTGTCCCAGGGTCCGGGCCCGGCTGAGGGGTGCTGGCCACAAGGCCAGGAGGGTTTGGGGACGAGCAGCAGAGAGGACGGGGGTGAGGGGCTGACACCTGTGACGGGAGGCAAGAAAAGGGCTCAGGGTGGGCGGGGCTCACGTGTCCCAGCACCACGGGTTTTGAGCCCCCCACCCCGGGCAGCTGGTTGTGTGGTGGGCACTGGGCAGATTCAGGATTGGAAGACACAGATCCTGGGGGGCGCAGGCACAGGTGTGCATGCCAAGCTGCACTTTCCCGCAGCGCCGCGCGTTTGTTAGTTGGTTGCTGGAGGGAGCATTGACCAGTTTGAAGGAGGCATGGGCCCCGCCTACCTCCCGTGGTCAGGAGGACTCCAGGGGCAGGTAGGGTTCACGCTGGCCCCGAAGCTCGATTTCACGTTGAAAAAGGATGTGGAGTGCTCTGTGGACTCTGCGAGGCCTTGTGCTGTGGATGTTACATTCGGGCTGATTACCGGAGGCAGGCAGAACGCCGTGAACCAGGGCTTCTCCTTTTGTAGATGACAGTGGGGCCCGGCAGGCTGGGTCTCGCGGACGCGCTGTGTGCCCTCATCATCCGGCACTCGCTGAGGACCCACTTTGTGTCGACCCCGTGCTACACGCAGAGCATCCCCGGGTGAGGTCTGGACACAGCGGGTTACAGAGAGTCCAGGGCCTCTGACGCAGCGGGTTCTCAGCATGGTGGAGCCCTTCTGTGTGTTGGTGGGAAATGGACAGGTCCATCCTGTGAGCCTCCTGAGAGTGGGGGTCTTAATCGCCATCAAGGAGGGGCAGGGAAGAGCTTGGGTGGAGAAACCAGCTAGAGTTCAGAGGGTTATGCAGAGCAGGGCTTTTATTGTTTGGGGGCCGGGTTCTGTGGGACCCTAGTTCCCCTGGCTCGGGGTTGAACCCATGGCTCTGCAGTGGGAGCATGGAGTCCACCGGAGTGCCAGGGAAAGGAAGTCCCTGAGCAGTGGGTCTTAGACTTTCAGAGTGAATGAGGAAACCCTGGGAGGCTCCGTAGGCACAAATCCTGTCGTGCTCCCCCGCTATGCCCCCTTCTGACGTCAGGCCGGGGTGGTATGCAAGTCTGCAGCTCCCACAGGGGCTGCTGCTGCTGGGCCAGGGACCCTACTTTAAGGAGCACCGATGCAGCTAGAGTGAGGCATGCGGCTCGTAAGACTTCTACTATTCAAAAGAAAGTATACATTTTTATTGTGGTAAAGTCTATATTATGTATACATAATGTATATATAAAGTTTATGAATACCTGTATCTAGTGTATACATAGAGTATGTATCCTAATACTTTGTGTTATGATTCACAATGTATACTTTATGTATATACTAGATGAATGTATTCATGTATCCACAGACTTTATGTATACGTTATGCATACTTTATGAATACATTAGACATACAGTGGACTGCAAGGAGATCAAACCAGTCAATCCTAAAGGAAATCAGGCTTGAATAGTCATTGGAAGCACTGATGCTAAAGCTGCAATACTGTGGCCACCTGATGCGAAGATCTGACTCGTTTGAAAAGACCCCAATGCTGGGAAAGATTGAAGGCAGGAGGAGAAGGGGATGACAGAGGAGGAGATGGTTGGATGGCATCACTGACTCAATGGACATGAATTTGAGCAAGCTCTGAGAGTGGGTGGTGGCCAGGGAGGCTGCAGTCCATGGGGTCGCAAAGAGGCAGGCACGAGTGAGTGGCTGAACTGACCTACGGTGTAAAGTTTGCCGTTTTAACCATTTGTCTGTGTGCAGCTCGGGGGCATGAGCACATTAGCGCTGCCCCTGGCCAGAACGCTCGTCATCGTGAACAGAGCGTCTCCCTCGTCACACTCTGACCCTGTTTCCGTCCCCCGCGGCCTCTCCTAGCTGCCGTCCTGCTTGCGGTCGCTGTGGGCCTGCCTGTTCTAGGGGCCTCGCCTCAGCGGGCTCTCTTAAGTCTATATTCTTGTGCTGCCTTGTTTCTCAGGATAATGGCCCCGGGTTGGCCAGTGTTGTAGCAGGTGTCAGAACCTCCTTCGTGTTTCAGGCTGAGTAATGAAATCGTCGTGGTGTGGACGGACCCCGCGTTGTTTATCCAGGCGCCTGTGGGTGGGCACTCGCTGTCGGGAATGCTTCTGCGGTGAACACAGGTGTCCAGATAGTGCTGAAGCCCTCGTCAGGTCAGGTAAACACCAGGAGGTGGAACTGATGGACTGTGAGGTAATCCTGTGTGTTTCTGCAACACTCGCCTTGCGGTTTTTGCAGTGGGGCCCTTGGCTTCGTAAAGCTCTCTCACAAGTATAGCCTGATTTGACCTGAGAAGCTTTAGTCCCCCTGAGGGGCACTGACAGTGTGAGCTGGTGAATTCTGAGTAGGGAGGAGGACGGGGACCCTGGAACAGAGGGGAGGCTTATGGAACTTTCTAGCTTAAAAAAGAAGACCCACCAAATGGGAGTGGTGGCCCAGGGACACCGGGCACCTGGAGTGGCCTGGGAGGATGGGCTGGAGATCAGTTTCGTGGCAGCTGGCCTTGAACCGGCCAGCGGCGCATGGTGGGGGCGGGTTGGGCTGGAGGGCAGGGGGAGTGTCTGGAGATGCAGGCGGCCAGCCCAGGGCGTCCTCCCAGCCCTCGAGAGGCCGGCGGGCCGTTCCTCTCACTGTAAAAGGTGACCGGCCGGGCTGGAGAGGGAAGTGGCCGCATCCAGGGCCCCGTGTGGGTGTGCTGGGCTGGAGTCCTTGCCGCAGGGAGGGTGCACGCGTACTGGAGCACGTGGGAGGCCGGCGGGGCTGCAGGCCCAGGTCCAAGTCCAGAGGCCAGGTTGGGTCCTTGGGGCAGGCTGGCCGGCCTGGAGCGCCTTACTGGGCCTGCGGCTCTGACTTCGCTCAGTCCTTCGGGCCCACCGCCCCTTCCTTGACCTTGGAGCCCGCGCTCCCTGCCCCGCAGGTGGCTCCCTCTGCTACCCGAGTCCCTGCAGCGTCCTGGCTGGCCCCCAGGGTCTCTACCCCAGCTGCCCCAGCGGTGGGCCCTCTGGTTGCTTCTGTCCCCTTGAGGCATCTTCCTTGAAAGAAGGAAGCGGGAGCCACATCTCCCTCAGGGATGTAGCGCGCCTGGCCCTGGAGCCTCGGGAACAAAGCCAGCTTCGTGGTCTCCACCCCCCAGGCAGACACGAGGCTGGTCAGAAAAGGACGTGAACTCTTCAGGGTGCTCCAGGGCAGCCCCGCCTGCCGGCCTGCTTGGGAAGGGTGCCCTGCGACCCAATTGAGAGAATTGTCCTGATAAAGGCCCCGGTTTGCGCAGAGATAGGGGACTGGGTGCTCTGCAGCGGCAATAAGTGGGTCCGCGGTGTCCCCCACACATCCCAGGGTCAGAGGGGTGCCACGGCTTCACGCTTGTGAGGTGGTCCGTCTGGAAAGGAGAGTGCTGGCACCGCCCTGCCTGTGGGTGGGCTGCACCCCCGGTGCCAGGGTGGGCGAGAGCTGGCCCGTGTTCCTGCAGTGGCCGTGCCCGAGGTGGCCCTCCCGATGTGGGCGGTGGGGGACGCTGCTCGGGGGTTGAGATTAGGTGGAACCCGAACACGTACCTGTGGTTGCTCACGATGATGTGTCTTATCCCGACAGAACACTTCAGAGGAGCAATTACAGATCATAAGCAGGAGCAGAGGCGATACACATCTCACAGCAGTGAGTGATTGAGCTAGGATGTGAGTCTCACTCTGGGCATCACAGACACCTTCCTGGAGGAGGTGACCTGGGTGAGCACAGGCCCTGGGAGCGACGCTAACAGCTTCGCAATAGGAGTAACAAAGCCAGCGTCCATGGGCCAAGCCGTGCCCAGCACTGGACCGTCCTGTGAAGGTGGTAGTCAGTAGCACCCCCGTAATCCACATCTGGAGACCGAGGCGCAGAGAAGTTAGTCCCTGACACGTCCAGGTCCCTCAGCAGTGAAGGGGTGGGGCCTGGAGCAGGCCTGACTCCCGGCCCCAGGCTGTGTACAGAGAGGGCAGCTGGCATTTGTCGGTGGAGGCCGGGTCATAGGGTGGGGGCAGCCTCAGCCGGAGGGGAGAGATCCCGCGGCAGCCCCATCAGGAGCTGGCCAGCCCGCGGTAGGACTGGCCTCTGTCTTTTCCCTTTGGTGACCTCAGGGGCCCAGTTCAGCGTCTCAGAGATGCGTTTTATTTTTCAAAGGACTCCAGGAAGCAGCATACTGAACTCTCCTCACCTTGTTCTAAAAATGGGAGTCTTTTTTTTTTTTAAGTTCGCGTATAGGAGAACAAACCTCCAGACTTTGGGCTGCTTCCCGGGGTGTTACCGCAAGCCGCAGTGGGAAGGGGCCCCCTTCAGGCTACAGCTGGGTGCCTTGTTCTGTTTCAGCTGTACTTGAACTTTCCTTTCAGTCTCTTTCCCCGAAACTCACTTCGGCTGCTCCTTGCTGGCCCAGCGGGCCTGTCTGTCTGTCCATCCACCCATCTGGATGAAGCAAAAACTTCAGACCTCGAACACGCGAGGGACAGGACCTCCCCTCCGCCCATCCTGCCCCTTGCCATCACGGGCCGCTGTAAGGCGCAGATGAGACCATCTCTCTCTGGTGTGACCCGCTGACACGTGGGGACTGGAGATGGGTGAGATGAGACGAGCTGGATGCCAGGCCAGCGGCTGGCATGAACCGTCATCGTCGGGGTGTGTCCGTCACTGCTTCCGGGAACCTGTGTGTCCTCTGTGGACTCCTAGGGTCAGAGCCTGGCTGTCCTCTTCCATCACGGCCCTCAGTCTCAGAGCCCATGGGACTCAGGCTCCTGTGGACTTTCCCGGGCCTTTTTCACTGGCGGCGAGCTGACGTGGCTGTCCCCAGGTCGATTCTCAGCAGTCACTGGCTGGCATCTCCCCAAGTAGTGCTCCACCTCGCCCCCAGACAGCTGCCAAGGGGGTGATGCGGGGTCCTGGGGACCTGGTGACAGGGCGCCAGCCCCGCTGATTTGTGGCTTCATGAACAGCCACTGCCCGGGTCCCTCTGGAGCCAGAAACCCCTTATGTTAACTGAAGAGGAGCTGGGTCACCGAGGTGTCCGTGCAGGACCCACGGCCATCTGGCCCCATGCCTGGCGATGCTGGAGAAACCCAGCCTGTGTGTCTGGAGACCGCCCCGCTTATTATCCCAGGCCGCCCGCCTCCACGAAGGAGGCCCCAGGAATGTGGATGTTTGCGGAGCAAGATGCGGAGCAGTGGGCCGCCGGCCTGTGGACCCCGAGGAAGCGCGCCTGCCTCCCGGAACAGAGGTCGTCTCTTTTAAGGACGCTGTGTTTTATATATATATAGAGAGTATATATATATTTGATGCAAGGAGATCCAGCCAGTCGGTGCTAAAGGAAATCAGTCCTGAATATTCATTGGAAGGATTGATGCTGAAGCTGAAACTCCAATACTTTGGCCACCTGATGCGAAGAACCAACTCACTGGGAAAGACCCTGATGCTGGGAAAGATTGAAGGCGGGAGGAGAAGGAGAGGACAGAGGATGCAATGGTTGGATGGCATCACCAACTCAATGGACATGAGTTTGAGCAAACTCTGGGAGATGGTGAAGGACAGGGAAGCCTGGCCTGCTGCAGTCCATGGGATCACAGAGTCGGAAACGACTGAGCTACTAAACTGAACTGAATTTGCACGAAAATCTTAGACCTGTTTAAACAGAGAATTGAGGCAGAATTGAACTTTAAAAAATTCCTTTTAGTTTTACTGAAAAAAGTGAAAAACAAAGGCACAGACCCTCCACCTCCCTTCCCAGTGTCCCTCTCAGAACGTGAGCGTCCTGGGCAGGAGGTTCACTGTCGGCACAAAAACAGTAACTTCCGTGCAGGCCGCCCCTGAGGGGCTGCCCCGAGCGCACGCTTCCTGCTGTGTCTCTGGGGCATGCAGGAGTGCTGGCGCGGGCATGCGGGGCACCTGTGGTGGGGGCAGCCCAGGTGCCCCCTCCAGCTTCTCTCATGCTAGGGACTCGTCCTTCGTTTTCAAAACGGGCAGTGCCTGCGTCCAACAGAAAGCGCTAAGTCCTCAGAAGGCAGACGGCGGTCCCCAGCACCCCCACCCACCCATTCTGTGCCCTGGGCACGGGGCTGAGGGCCCGCCCCGAAGGAGTGTCTGACGAGCACAGGCGGGGCGCTGCCGTCTCCCACGTGCCCTTGCTGCCTGGCGTGGGGGTCTCACAGGGGCCCGGCAGCCTTGCCAGAGGATGGCTGCACAGCCCCCGCCTGCTCCGTCCGCAGGGCGGGAGCTGACCAGGGTGGGAGCTGACGGAGGGGCCCGCGGACAGGTCACGGGGCTGCCTCCGTTCGCTCAGAGCCGCGTTGCTGCCCAGCCTCCTGCCGCGCCTTCGGGCTGTGAGTCTCCCCCTCGCCGGGCATCCGGAGCTCTCCTGCAGGGCCGCACTGGACCAGGCCTGGGGCCCTGGCGCTGAGCCATGCCGCACTGGAGAGGGTCGACGCTGAGGGCGCGGCTCCCAGCTCAGTTCAGGTCGGTGGCACCCCGACCCCCGGCTCCCTGGCGAGCACAGCCGTTCCTTCTGGAAGGACATGTGTCCCGGGGGCTCCCTGGGCCCGGCTGGGGTGGGCTGGGCTGGGGGAGAGCGTTACCGCCCCCCCAGTTCCCTTGTTCCTTTACTGTGAGGACCGCGGGCTCCAAGGCAGGAGTGGCCAGCCTGGGAGACGGTGATGGTAGCGACTTCTGTTTTTTTTTGGACGAAGCGTTTCCTGGGAAAGGATAACTGCGCAGTTGGTGCTGAGAGAGGCTTTTAAAGAAAGAAGCATATAGTTTCTCCAGCAGGCAGTCTGCTCTCAGCGCTGATCCCCGCTGGCCCTCATGGTGCACAGAAGGCCTGGCAGGGTGGGTCCCAATGTGGCCTTCTCTGCCCAGACCGGCCCCCCCACCCCGACCCTCGAGCGGCGCCCCCTGGGGAGAGGCTGGTAGGGCGGACGCCGGTCTGGTCCTCTGAGGGGCTTCCTGACACCTTCCTCCCCATTGTGCCTGGTGGTCGGCAGGGTCAGCCCCCAGGGGACCGGCTGGTTTCCTGGGCTCCCGTTCGGCCTGTGGGGGTGCAGAGACCATCCCGACCGCGGTGGGGCGCTGAGCGTCTCTGTCTGGAAGGTAGAGTCGGGGGAGGGAGGCCGGCGGGGCGCAGAGGAGCTGCAGGGAGCGAGTGCGCACCGCAGGCGGCTGCTTTCTCAAGTGGCTTTAGCGGTTCCCTTTAAGGAAGAGGCCTCTTGGCAGAAGGAAAAGATTGAGGGACTTGTACAATTTCCTCCCATTAATAACCCTGTGCGTGCAGGGCGGGTCCCTTCTGGAGGCGTGACCTCTGCCTGCAGCCCGGCCGGTCTCCACCTGCTTGCTGGACCCCAGGGGCCGGCAGAAGCGGTGGCCCGACTCCCGGGTCATCTGACCACCACCAGGGGAAGGAACACGCCGGCCCTGGGCCGCGGCATCAGAGACTGAGCCCGACTCTTTGCGCTGGGACGCAGGCGGTGTAGTGAGCCGGCTCCCTCCCTGGTGGAGAGGCCCCAGGCCGCATCTATTCTGGTTCAAAAAGCAGAGAGGTCACTGGAGCCAGAGGGGCTCCCCCCCGCCCCCCAACCTCGGGGCTCTGGCTGCCCACTCAAGGCCTGATGGCTGGCGTGCAGGGCGGCTGGAGCCCCAGGGAGCCTCTGTTTGTCCTCTTAAGAGAACCAGAAGAGTTGGGGTCTGGGATGTGGCTTTCAGCTTTGTGCTCCAGGCTGGTCGCCCATCTGAGTCCTGACTTTCTCAGGGCGTGGATTCCCCGAAGGTCCTCCCCCCAGCGCCCACATCCAGAGTGGCTGTGGGAGACGGACAGGACGGCGCCCACGGGGTGGCGGTGCCCAGGGAGCTCCGTGCCCAGCCTGCGCCTGACCCTCTGACCCTTCTTGTCTCTGCAGGAGGACATGGCAGCCCACGTCGGCGCTTCCCGGACCCCCCAGGAAGTGATGGAGCATTACGTAAGCATGTACATCCACGGCAACCTGGGGAAGGCCTGCATCCCCGACACCATCCCCAACCGGGTGACGGACCACACCTGCCCCAGTGGGGGCCCCCTCTCTCCCAGCCTCACCACCCCCTTGCCTCCCCTAGACATCTCGGTGGCCGAGCAGCAGCAGCTGGGCTACATGCCGCTGCGGGACGACTACGAGATCGAGTACGACCAGGACGCCGAGACGCTCATCAGCGGGCTCTCGGTCAACTACGACGACGACGACGTGGAGATCGAGCTGAAGCGCGCGCACGTGGACATGTACGTGCGCAAGCTCCGCGAGCGGCAGCGGCGCAAGAACATCGCGCGCGACTACAACCTGGTGCCCGCCTTCCTGGGCAAGGACAAGAAGGAGAAGGAGCGGGCAGCGCGGCGCAAGGTCACCAAGGAGGAGAAGGAGCTGCGGCTCAAGCTGCGGCCGCTCTACCAGTTCATGTCCTGCAAGGAGTTCGACGACCTGTTTGAGAACATGCACAAGGAGAAGATGCTGCGCGCCAAGATCCGCGAGCTGCAGCGCTACCGGCGCAACGGCATCACCAAGATGGAGGAGTCGGCCGAGTACGAGGCTGCCCGCCACAAGCGCGAGAAGCGCAAGGAGAACAAGGCGGCTGCGGCGGCCGCCGCGGCGGCGGGGGGCGCCAAGCGCGGCAAGGAGGACGGCCGGGACGGCGAGTTCGCGGCCATCGAGCACCTGCCGGGCTTCGAGCTCCTGTCGGACCGCGAGAAGGTGCTGTGCAGCTCGCTGAACCTGAGCCCCGCGCGCTACGTGACCGTGAAGACCATCATCATCAAGGACCACCTGCAGAAGCGCCAGGGCATCCCCTCCAAGAGCCGCCTGCCCAGCTACCTGGACAAAGTCCTCAAGAAGAGGATCCTGAACTTCCTCACTGAGAGCGGGTGGATATCCAGGGACGCCTCCTGAGGCCGCCGCCCGGAGCGCCGGGACGGACGGACGCTGGATGGTCTCGCGAGCGCCACACCGACAGCAAAGAGAAGAAGAAGCTTTGTGAGCCAAAAGGAAAGCAGGCGGGCGGGAGGGGAGAGGAACGCTTCCCCCTCCACCCCCCACCCCGCATTGTTGGTCTTTTTTTTTTTTTTTTTTAAACAAATCGAGTCCTTATTTTAGGGTATCAATTCTTTTTACGGTCTTCTGAAGAAGCAATAGCAACAGTCGGATCAAGGGGAAGACAAAAGCCGTGTATATTTTAACTGAATCCTTAAACGTAGTTCTTTAAGGTGACGATTTGCCTTTAAGTGTTCAGTGTGGAGCATATGATGATGGATGGGATCGGGAAATTTCCTTTTTTTCGTTGCTTCCCAGTGGTACAGGACTGTGAGATGGGCAGAGCAGCCCTTCCCTGCCGGCTCACCCCGTGACCTGAGCTCCGCTGCGGCTGCTCTCGCTGTCGGGCAGGTGGCACTTTAGGCGGAGGGCGTCGGGCGGGCAGGAGAAGAGGCTGGGGAAGGGCGGGCCGGGCATCTGTAGGGAATCGCCGGGAGGAATCTGGTGTTGAACGGTTTGGCCAAACTGAGCTTCCCGACGACGGCTGGCGATAGCACTTTGAGGGAGCTCACCGTGGTGTCAGGGGTGGTGGGGGGGAGGGGAACGCGGAGCCCAGGGCAGACTGGCAGAACTCGGGCCTCCTCCCCAGGGGGTGCTTCTTGCTGGGCTTAGAACTCAGCCTTGCGTTTTACTTGGAAGAACTCATTTTAAATGAAGTTCACCGAGAGTTGAGAGTTCTGGGTTTGGGGTCAGCTCCTTCCAGGGTTCTCACCCCAGTGGCAAGCCCCTTTCTCTGTCTTGTCTTGTGTGGTCTCAGGCGCTGGGCTAGGCGAGAGGGACCCTGGAGGCCTGGGCACTGCTTCTCTGGGAAGTGGCTCAGAGTCTCGAGCCAGACTCTGGCATGGCTCTGCCCAGCCCGGTTCAGAGAAGCTCTCAGGGGCGCCCTTTCGTGAAGGGCACGGTGCCTTTGCGCAGGGACCTGAGGAATCGTGCCCTTTCGTGAAGGGCACGGTGCCTTTGCGCAGGGACCTGAGGAGCCGTGTGTCTTCCCCCTGCCCGGGGCGCTCGTGTCCCAGGCCCTGCTGTAGTCAGTGGAGCGGCCAGACCCCAGTGCCCCTCCGGTCGTCCTGGGGCACATCCTGCCTCTCATCTCCCGTAGCTGCCAGACTGTTTACCTCCCAGAATGCTTGGGCTTGAAGTTACATTAAAGTGAAGGTATTTGAGAGAGAGAAGAAAAAAACAAACAAACCTCATCGTTTCCCAGGATGGCCTAGTTATGGTGCCTTTTCCTTTCCCATCCTGTCTGTCCCCTGGGGTGACTTTCCAGCATTAAGTAGACACTTCAGGTATATTGGGGGCTTCCCTGGTGACTCAGATGGTAAAGAACCCAGCTGCAGTGCAGACCTGGGTTCAGTCCCTGGGTTGGGAAGATCTGGAGAAGAGAATGGCAACCCATTCCAGTATTCTTGCCTTGGAGAACCCCCACAGACAGAGGAGCCTTGGCGGGCCACCGTCCACAGAGTCGCAGAGTTGTAAACTGCATTGCGTGCTGGCAGAGCAGCGCTCCCCGCGACCTGACCGCAAGTCTGGGACCTCTCTCTCTGACTTTAAAGCAGCGGGCGGTGGTATCACTCCTGAGCACCGCCTCCCGCTGTCGCCCACAGGGTAACCATGGCTGCCGAGAGCTGTCGCCCACAGGGTAACCATGGCTGCCGAGAGCGTGGAGACGGCGCTACGCCCTTCCAGGGGTTCTCAGCCAGGGTTCCTGGAGCAGCAGCGCAGCATCCTCGGGGGAACCGGCTGGTCCTTCAGGGACTTGGGACCCCCCCCAGGCCTCGGACACGCGGGGTGGGGCCTCGAAGGTCACTGGGATGTGTGCTGAAGTCATGAGAACTTCGGGCTTTAGCTGCTCCGGTGTAACCGGTTTTCTACATCAGATTCCTAGTTTGGTGAGGTTTTAAATGTAAGTCTTATTTTTATACAAAATGATTGCCAGACTTTCACTAAGCTTAAGAAGCAAAAGCTCCCTGTAAAATGTGCATGGCCCTGGCCAAGAGCTGTCAGACGAGAAGTTCTATGCTTAAGCAGGTTGTCAGTGTGTGTCTCTCCTCGATGGTATGAAGAATTTCTTTAGGCTTGACTGTTTTTAAACACCATAATGAATGTATAATTTATGTTAAAAGTGTGAACCCTTTGTTACAAGGGAAAAATAATTTTATGATTGGTTGCCTCTTGCCCCGTCAACTCCAGCTGTTACTGTCGCATTAGTCCCGCCCCTGCTGTTTGCTCAGAGCCTTTAAATTTCTGTATTTAATTCTTAAGATAAATGAGTCAGCGTGATCCCATGGAATTAGGTCTTTTCAAAACTGAAACTCTCAAGTCACAGAAGATAATCAGCCATTCAGAATGATACTCTGGATGGCCAGCATTCCAAGAATGTATTCAGACCGGAACTCTGCCTACCGCCTTTTTTCCCCCTTTTACACATTAAACAGGTTGAGAACCAAACATCGTCACCGCTTGCTTTTTACTACAGCTTTTCGGTCTCAGAGTCAGGATGGGGCAGCTTGTGACATGTCTTAGTGTGGCTCTTGGACGTTGCGCCTGTTTTCCCTCCGAACTGTTAAGTTCAAATAGATCTCTTGTTAAGCAGAAAAGCCCTTCAGGCCAGCGCTCCTTCCCAGAAAGGAACGGAACACCCAGACCTCCGGTGGAGCCAGGCTGCGGAAGCCTGTGGTGAGTGGACAGCGCGGGCTCCGCCACCTGCGCGGAGCAGCGGATCCGGGCCGCGGGGCAGCCCACGGGCCTCTAGCTGCGGTGGCAGCGTGGACACAGCTAACATTTTCCTGTTAGTGTGACCGGGGATGAGTGAAACAGGAAACCGTTCACATTTAAGCCAGACCATCTCTGGGGTTAGCACCTTTTAGCAGGTGCAGCTCCAGCTGAAAAGGTTTGGGAGGGGACACTCACAGAAACTAGTGCAACAATTACTCACGCTCAGCATACAGATGCATCCAGAGGCAAGACCACGTGCCCACAGCCGCGGTGTGAAGGCGGGCGTGGCTTCCTCGGGAGCTCCACTACCTTTATCTATTTCTACTCTCACCTCTTGGGCCACCTCAGGCGGCAGCTACAGCACGTGAGGTGTTTCCTTGCGGAGCACAGGCTCTCCAGTTGTGGCTTAGCCGCCCTGTGGCATGTGGGATCTTAGTTCCTCAACTAGGGATCAAACCCAAGTCCCCTTCATTGGGAGGTGGATTCTTAACCACTGGGCCACCAGGGAAATCCCTGGTCTATGCTTTTGACCAAATAATTTAAAGCAACTTAAAAACAGTAAATCTTTCAATGATGGATTACCTATACCTTTCAAACTTGTGTGCCCCTCCCATTTTTATGCAGTAAACAGATGTAACTGTACTCATCTTCAGTCCCTGAAGTGCCCCTCAGAAGCAAAGACTGTGGGAAGTTACTTTTTCTCTGGCTCCATGTGTTTTTCCCTTAGCATGAGGA
>SJYC01048824.1:0-20687 GCA_006408675.1 Madoqua kirkii | reverse complement strand
ACTGTCTCATCTTCAGTCCCTGAAGTGCCCCTCAGAAGCAAAGACTGTGGGAAGTTACTTTTTCTCTGGCTCCATGTGTTTTTCCCTTAGCATGAGGAAAGGAGGGTCCTAAGGAGAGTCACAGGGTCAGCATTTGACAGTCCTGTGTCTGCTGGTGCTGCTCTTGAGTGTCTGTGGTTCCCTCACGGTTGCAGGCAGACTCAGGCCTGCCTCCCTGCACCAGCTGCCAGCCAGGGGGAGCCCTGGAGGAAGCCTCTCCCCCTTCCAGGACATGAGCCAGCAAGTCTGGGCGTCAGGCACACAGATGCAGGGTCTGAGCAGAGACCCAGAAGGCTTGGTCACGCTGTCCTTAACGTGAGGATCTCTGCCATCAAAGCACACAGAACAGCTATCAGAACGTAGGAAAATAGTATCAGGGCTTTAATCCTCTTAAATAAAATGTAACATTTAAAATATATCAAGCGCACACAGTCCTCACGTTTCTCTAGGAAAGTCCATCTTACTACGGGGAAACACCTTTTGGGCACTGGTCACTAGCTGGGTAGATTCCAACATTTCCAGAGGCGAACGAAACAGGACACCGGCAACTGATTCCATCCCCTTCGGTAACGGGCAAAGCGGAGGTGTGAGCGTTCTGGGCAGGCAGGTAGTTACTGATGATAAAGGAACTCAAATCACGTTTGTCACCAAGAGTGTCATAAACCTTCCCAGCAATCCCCTCCACTGAGTGAGAGCCAAACACCCCAGGAGTTCGCAGGCTACAGTGAGATGCCCGGGGTGCGGAGCAGCCGGCACGGCCAGCCAGCAGACGGGATCCTGAAGGCTTTTTATTTACTTCAAACTCTGACGTCACCAGAGTCTGAGCAGACAGTGTTTTTTGTGATACCCGAGTCCAGCAGTGTCCCATCAGCCTGTTCCGTAAGCACGTGGAACATGTGTTAAAAAACAATGGAAAGACAGACTCCTGTATTCCAGTCTGTTAACGCAGCTGTGCAACTGGCTGGCGTTTCTGCGGGGCCGCAGCAAGTTTAGGAAAAGGTCAAGAGTATTCATAAGTGAGAAAAGACGAACCCGCCCTGGAAGAGTCAGCGAGTGATTACCACAAAGCGCTGCAACCCACCGGCCGCTAAGCCTCCTTCACCACCCCCACTAGGGCGGGCCTCAGGGTGCGCCCGTGCAGCTTGTAGCCCACTTTGTTAACCAGAGCCACCGTGCCTGGCTCCTTCCCCTCGACCGGCGTGTGGAACAGCGCCTCGTGCTCATAAGGGTCGAACTTGGCACCCAGGGGGTTGAGCCGCAGCAGGCCGTGCTTCGTGAACACCTTCTGGATCTGGACTTCAGTCATCACGAGCCCCTCGTAGAGGCTCTTCAGGTGCGGGTTGTCGTCCCGAATCTCTTCCTTCGGGACACACTGTGTGGCCTTCTCCAAGATGTCTGCCACCTCCAGCAAGTCCTTGCAGAGGCCCTGGATGCCTGCGCCAAGTGAAGGGAGAAAGAACGTCACTGCATCCTGCGCCCAGCTGCACAGGCAGCGCAGAACGACCAGCCCTCCTTGTGTGACACGTGCGTGCTCACTCTGTCGTGGCCCACTCTTGTGACCCCGTGGACTGCAGCCCACCAGGCTCCTCTGTCCGTGGGAGTCTCCAGATAAGAATACTGGAGTGGGTTGCCATTCCCTTCATCTAGGGGATCCTCCCAACCCGGGGACTGAACCCGCATCTCCTGCAACGGCAGGTGGACTCCTTACCACTGAGCCGCCTGGGAGGGCCTTCTGTCACACACCTTTTTTCAGATCACTACTCTGAGCTACAGTTTCAATGGGCTGGATTAAACAAAAAAACTTTCCTGAGGTTTAGACAAAAGCCAATGAGGTGTAAAGACGGAGCTGAAAACCTGCAGAGCCAGACCGAAAACTCCCAGTCCTGCTGGAGACCAAGAGGACACAGACTCCCGAGCACGGCAGTCCCATCTCAGCGGCCTCAGCGGCCGAGCGCGGGGCCTGGAGCCACACCCCCGGCTGTCACAGACAGCCCTGTGACTGTGCCCCTGGACCGTGCGGAAGCGCTCTGGGTTGACGCTACTTTGGTTACGGCGCAGGGCCAACAGTAGCTGACACACAGTGAGCTTAGGAGGACAGGAAGCCACGCACCTCACGGCGCCTAGAATCTAACTGAAAAAATAACAGTTAAAAATTTGTATATAAATGCAAACATCTGTGGTTTCAAGACAACCCTTCAGATGCTGAATGCAGGAAGCTGGGGCTGACAAGAGGTGCCCCCTGGGCCGGCCCCTCCCCCTCCCCCGCGGCGCAGCAAGGAGGCTCCAGCAAAACCAGCTCAAAAAACTTGTCTTCTCAAGTTTCAAAGGCTCTACACTTTAAAGGAGGCAAGGCTTGTTTACAGCTTCCCTTGTTTTAGAGTATTTTCACCCAGTTGCTGGAAAATGAAATTTACAAGTCTACTCATCCAATAGAAATGTGAGCATCTATTAAGGACTAATCCCTCGTGCGAGCTGCTGGGGAAGCATCTGCCCACGTGGAGTGCTCGTCTGAGACATGCAGCGCACGACCGCCACAGTGAGACACACAATCACCAATTATACTCCCAGGACGGAGCCCTCGTGAGTGCTGAGGACGATTAACCTCAGGGACATGGCTCACTTAGCCTGGGGTGTGGCCCGAGTCAGGAGTGAGCCAAGCATTCCAGGAGCCCAGGGTGCCAGTCCACCAGGAAGACACAAACTCAGACGCTGACAGCCCCGGGCAGGGTGGTGGGCTGGAGGGAAGCTGAGGGCGCGGCAGAGGGCGGGGCAGAGTCCAGCCGCCCCCACCCCCGGGGCGGGAGGGGAGTGGGCGTGGGGGGAGGGCCTAGTTTCAGATGCCTGATCTGAACACCTGTGTGGGCAACGGTATCATTTACTCAAACGAGGAAGGAAAGCAAAGGGGAGAATTCAGTTTAAAACACCTCTGAGACATCCAGGTAAAGACAGCCAGGACTAGAATGGGGAAGAAACGTCTGAACTGGCAGCTCACCTGTGTGTGGACACCACTCAGCCCTGTCGGAGGGCAAGTCAGTGGGGGCGGTGAGGGGAGGAGGGGAGGCCTGAAGAAAGCGGGCCTCTGGGGGCGGCGGGCCCGCAGCCAGTGCGGGAGACGGCCAGAGAAGAGGGAGGAGACAGGAGCGGAGGTGGCGGCAACTGAGAGCCAGACGCATCTGCAGAAGCAGTGAGGCGCCATGGCCAGAGGGCCCGTGGAGGAAGGTGGGCCCGCCCCAGCAGCCTCCTGCTGAGCACGGCCTCTCGGAGCCCTGGGAGCCCGCCAGTGCCGGCCGCTCACCCCTACGCAGACGCGGCTCTGCAATCCACGCTACTGTCGCCCACCCTGTAAGCTCAGCAGCCTCTGGGGGACATCCAGCGGGACTGGTGCTCCCGTGGCTGGGACGGTCTCAGCCTACTAAGGCCTGAATCTGCGGGCCTGGTGGGCATGCCCACAGAAGCAAGCCTGGGTCTGGGCTCCAAGAGGTCTGCGTTGGCAGCTCTGGGAACATGGTGGTGGGGCATGCCAGGGCTGCCTGCCTGCGCTCCCACAGTGCAGGTGGGGCTGGGGGCAGTGGGCAGCAGCACATCCTGTGAGCCTGGGCGGTGGGAGGGCTTCCCAGTGGCTTGGCCATAAAGAACGCGCCTGCCAACGTAGCAGATGCAGGTGCCATCCCTCTGTCAGGAAGATCCCCTGGAGGAGGGCATGGCACCCCACTCCAGTATTCCTACCTGGAGAATCCCATGGACAGAGGGCCTGGTGGGCTGCAGTCAGTCCACAGGGCCGTAGAGTTGGACACGATTAAGCACACGCAACAGGGGCCAGCACGCAGCACGCGCCCTGGTGGCCAGCTGCAGTGGAGGGATGCGCGGTGGCTCCCCTCCCAGAGGGAGCACGCACTCCCGCCTGCCTCACTCTGCAGCTCAGGAACAGATCTGGGGGGTGTCCACTCTGACCAGGAGGGAGCAGACCCTTCCCCTGACAGGGCTGTGACAACCACAGAGGGGGGGCCCTGCTCAACCAGTCACACCCCCCTCCTCCTCCACCAATGGGACAGTGGCCAGGACCCCAGAGCACCTATACTATAAAAGCAGGCCTCGCACCGAGAATGCTAGACCCACTCGGGCTACTGCACAGGGAAGCTCCCACACAAGGAAACAAAGCCCTCCAAGACCATGGCAGGTGACTGTCTCTCCTAACAAATGAATCTGGAAGGCAGAAAAATGAAAATCACCCAATAAGAATAGCAGACAAGAAAGCCAAATGAAAAAATATGAAAGCAACATAAGAGGAGATCCAGCCAGTCCATCCTAAAGGAGATCAGTCCTGGGTGTTCACTGAAGGACTGATGTTGAAGCTGAAACTCTAATACTTTGGCCACCTGATGCAAAGAGCTGACTCATTTGAAAAGATCTTGATGCTGGGAAAGGTTGAGGGCAGGAGGAGAAGGGGACAACAGGGGATGAGATGGTTGGATGGCATCATCGACTCAATAGACATGGGTTTGGGTGGACTCCAGGAGTTGGTGATGGACAGGGAGCCTGGCGTGCTGTGGTTCATGGGGTCGCAAACAGTCGGACATGACTGAGCGACTGAACTGAACTGAATATATTCGAAAAACAGGGTAACCACAAATCAACAATGCACACCAGATTTACAAAATCCAAAAAGACAAGCACAAGACAAAAACCAAATACATCAAACTACAATACACAGTCTACCTGAGACCTACTTTAACCAAAGGACACACACAAGTTGAAAGTTGAGGAGACAGAAAAAAAGATATTTCATGCAAAGGTAAGAAAGGTGGGGGGGGGGGTCACAATATTCATCAGACAAAACAGACATTAAAACAGAAGCTATAAACACAGAAAGAAAAACACCATATAATATTAAAAATCAATCCAAGATGTTCTATTCCTTAGCATATATGCACCCAACACAACAGCGCCCAAAGCACATAAAGCAAAGGCTGACAGACATAAAGTGACGCTTCACGGGAACACAGCAGCAGGAGAGTGTACTGGCCCCTCACACCAACGGACAGAGCCACACAGAAAGCCCACAACACAACAGAGATCCAAAAGGATGCCACAGAGCAGCCAGACTTAACCGATATGCTCAAGACATTCCATCCAAAAATACAGAATACACGTTCAAGTGCACACAGCGCCTTTTCTAGGACTGACCACATACTGGGGCACAAAACAAGCCTCGACGAATTTAACAGAAATTATTTCCAGCATCTTTCTGACCAGAGCTGCGTGAACCTAGGTATCAACTACAGAAAAAGAAATGAAAACAAAACAAAAAACCCAACTATACTGAATTAAACAACATGCTACTAAAATACCAATGGGTCAACAATGAAATCAAAGCAGAAATTAAAAATACCTAGGGACAAATGACAATGAAAACACAACCATACAAAGTCTGTATGATGCAGCAAAAGCAGTTTTTAGAGGAAAGTTCACAGTGATACAGGACTTCTTTAAGAAACAAGAAAAATCTCAGAACAACCTAACCTACCACCTAAAAGAATTAGAAAAATAAGAACAAAACCTGAAGTCAACAGAAGCGAGGAAATAATCAGAGTGAAACTAGATGTTAAAAAAGGCAAAAAAAAAAAAAGGCTCACCAAGGAAAGGGAGAGGATCCAAATAAAGAAACAAGAAATGAAAGAAATCACAACTGATGCCACAGAAATACAGACCGTTAAGAGAATATTATATCCTAACAAACTTGACAGTCTAGAAGACAAAGGAAGTTCCTACAAATTTACAGCCCGCCAAAACTGAATCAAGATATATGTGATTTCAACAAACTGGTACTAGACGTGAAACAGAATCAGTCACTAAAAGAAACTCCCTACAAACAAAAGTCCAGGACCAGATGGCTACACAGGTGAATTCTATCAAACACTGAAAGAACTCCTACTGATTCTTCTGAAACTCCTTCAAAAGAATGAAGAGGAAGGAATACTCCCAAAGACATTCTATGAAGCCACCATTACCCTGATAGCAAAACCAAAGGCAGATACTACTAAAAACAAAAATTACATGCCAATATCCTTGATGAATACAGATGCAAATATTCTCAACAAAATATTAGTGAATGGAAATTAACAACACATAAAAAAGATCATACACCACGACCAAGATGGACTCATCTCAGGGTCATAATGATAGTTCAACATATGCAAATCAATCAATGAGAAACAGCACGTCAACAAGAGAAAAGACAAAAACCACATGAGCATCTCAACAGATGAGGAAAAAGCATCTGATCCAACATCCACTCACAATAAAAACTCTTACGACATAAGGATGCCCACTCATCACTTTATTCAACAAAGTATTGGGAGTCTCAGCCACAAGAAGATGTAAAACTGTCAGTATATACAGACGACACGATAAATACTTAGTGAAAGCCCTGAGACTCCACACAACAACTACCAGAATAAACGAATGAACTCAGCAAGGTATCAGGATATAAGATTAATATGCACAAACTGGCTGAATTTTTTTACACTAACAATGAAATATCAGAAAGAGAATGTAGAATGATATCTTTTTTGAATTAACATTGTTAAAATGGCCATACTACCCAAAGCAATCTACAGATTTAATGTGATCACGATCAAACCACCAGGGTTTCCCAGGTGGCTCAGTGGTAAAGAACCTGCCAGCCACTGCAGGAGACACAGAAACCTTGGGTTCAACCCATGGGTTGGCAAGACTCTCTGGAGGAAATGGCAACCCACTCCAGTATTCTTGCCAGGATGCCCATGGACAGAGGGGCGTGGTGAGCTACAGTCCATGGGGTCACAGAGCTGGACACGCCTGAGGGACTGAGCATGCGCACCATCAAATTACCCGAGACACCTTCTACGGAAGATGAGCATGTACAAACTGTTATGTACAGACTGAGCAACAGGCCAGCACTGTGCCACCTGGGCAACTGCAGTTAATCACCCTATGGCAAGACAATAATGGAAGAGAGTGTGAAGAGACGTGTAACCGAGTCACCCTGCTGTACGGCAGAAATTAACACATTATAAACCAACTATATACTTCAATAAAATTAAAAAGAGAGGTTTGTTCTGTTTGTTCTCTGAGCTTGGAGCTTTGCTTCCACTGCAAGCACCAAGGTCTGTCCTTGGGCAGAGGGTTTAACCTCTTATCAGTTCTGCATCCAGAACAGGGGGACTGAAAACTCTGTCCCCTAAGTACTTAGATGGTCTTCTGGGTGATCAACCCAACATATATGGGGTTGGGAGACAGGCCTTGGCGCCAGCGCCATTTTAGAAGTAAATCATTTCGGCCTCAGTGACCTCAACTGTAAGGTGGGAAGCATGATGACAGAAGGATCCAACGGTGTCAACACAGACAGACAGCGACTGACGAGGTCTAAGTGAGACCAGCGTTAGGGCTGCTCAGCTGAGGACCCGAGCCTCTCAGGGCACCTCTGCTAGTACCTGAGGCTCACACTGAGGTCCTTGTGCGGAAGAGCAAGGGATACTCTATCGAAAAAATCATGCTCACCACTAAGAGTGTGCGTCACCAGCCAGCTCTGCTCCTTCTAGGCAACAGCTGACTCATCTCAACAGCTGGGCTTGGAATGCAGCCAGCAGCCGCCCCACCTCCCCACCCGACCCATCATGCTGTCTAGGGCCACACCCCTCAGTGTCCATGTTCCCCAGGATCAGTATCACACAGTGTTTAAAGTTACCATATAGTTTGGCCTCCTCCACCAATTTTTGGCTCCTCTGCCGCAAGTTCTCAGTATCTGCTAGAGCTCGCTTATATTTTTCCTTTAAAAAAAAAAAAGGAAGATAAATTCACACGAAATAAATCTGAAACAAATTAATCGGAAAACAAACATGATATAATAAACTGCAAGTCAAAATACAAACAGCAGCTATGAGTACTTTGGAGACTGGATTACAAACAGCTGCTGTGGAATGCACAGAAGTTAACCACTGCCACCAGCTCCACTGTGTGGGGATAAGATGGCCAGGAGTCACATATTCACAAGCCCCCAAGGCTATTCTCACTCTGTGTGCAGCTGAGCAAAGGACAAGAAAAGCTGCCAGTTTCCACTGGTTCTGATGGTTCCTCTTCCTCTGCAGAATCTCCAGCTCAAGGGAACCCTAGAACCCAGGGTAAGGGCTGACCTGGCTTGGTTTTCACACCCCAAGGAGAGGGTCAGGAGAACAACAACCCTGCGCAGACAGCTTTGGCCTCTAACCCACAGAGGAGGACAAACCTCAGGAATGAACCTTTGGCATTTTTAATATTGCCCAGATACGGTTCAGCTGGAACATTTATTGTGCAACAATCATTTGAATTCTTGAATCTTCCTCATTTTGCACCAACTCTTCCTATGACAGCATGCATCTCCTGGCATTTCTGTTTTTCACGGGCACTAGGTCATTGCCTTCAGCCTTCTGGGGGTTCCAGAGCCATGGTTAAGAGCAAGGTCTCACAGGCTCAGACCGTGGCCCTGCCACTGGGTAGCAAGGTGGCCTTGCAAAGTTTACCAAACAGTCCTGGGCCTCAGTTTCCTCATCTGTAAATAGGGGTATTAACAGCTGACTCACAGGGCTGTTGTAAGGATTCATATACACAAAGGGGTTAGCAAAGCCCTAGCACAGTGCTTCATGGCAGATAGATGAGGAAATGATAGAAACAGGGACACACTATTTCTTGGGCTCCAAAATCACTGCAGATGGTGATTGCAAGCCATGAAGTTAAAAAGATGCTTGCTCCTGGAAAGAAAGCTATGACCAACCCAAACAGCTTATTAAAAAGCAGAGACATTACTTTGCTGAGAAAGGTCCATCTAGTCAAAGCTATGGTTTTTTCAGTAGTCACATTTGGATGTGAGAGTTGGACCATAAAAACGGCTGAGTGCCAAGCAACTGATACTACTGAACTGTAGCTGGAGAACTCGTGGGACTCCCTCTGACAGCAAGGAGATCCAACCAGCCCATCCTAAAGAAAATCAGTCCTGAATATGCATTGGAAGGACTGATGCTGAAGCTCCAGTACTTTGGCCATCTGATGCGGAGAACTGACTCATTGGAAAAGATCCCTGATGCTGGGACAGACTGAAGGCAGGAGAAGATGGTGAAGACAGAGGATGAGATGGCCAGATGGCATCACCAACTTGGGGGACATGAATTTAGGCAGTCTCCAGGAGATGGTGAGGGACAGGGAGGCCTGGAGTGCTGCAGTCCCTGGGGTTGCAGAGTCAGACACGACTGAGCGACTGAACAACGCTTTTCCACATGGATTACTAATTAGTTCAAAAAACTCCAACATTCCTAGGAGAGCACCATGTGACTTTACCTCTGGCTCCCACCTTCGTCCTCCCAAAGACCCAGGCTCAAGGGCCCTACTGAATATTCCTCACTTCTAAAGACCATTTTCAGTCTTAATTCAACATAATCTATGTAGCACATGAAGATAATTCTCATGACAACCAGAGTCACAGCAGATTTGAGTTCTATCCCTCCTTCAGCAGTAACTTGCTGTAGAACCCAACAGGGACGGAATCTGTCTGGCTTCCGCCTCTGTTGTCAGGGAAGCCATCTTCACATCCCCACTAGACGGACCTGGAGTTCCATGGACCATGCTCCTCACAAGAGCCCACAGCCTTACCACGGTCTCCTTTAGCTGCTCTTCCAGCTTGACCTTCTCTTCCATGAGTGTCTTCTCCGTGGAGGGAAGGTCTGTCTTCTGTTCACTCTGGCCCGCATCCTCTTCCAGGTTCTGGCCGTTGTTCTTCTGTTTTGCAGCTGTGCACAGCAGCCGAGGAGAAGACTGAAGGAAAGTCCACACGACAGAAATTAAGGTCACGATTCTTCTGCTTGTTAATGTCAGATGGACGACTTCGGAAATCAAAGGTAATTTAAAACTACTTGCTACGTGGGGGAGAAAGGATTTGTCTTAGATACAATAAACGCAAACGGCATATGACGTATAGGAGCTATTTGTTTATGCAGAGTCTTTTATAATACACACCTAAACTAAAACACCAGTGCACCAAGGCTACAGCACTAATCTCCCCTTCTCCTCACTCTCAGGAACTCCTGAGCATCATCCAGACTCCACCATGTGCTAAAGAAAGAGCTACTACTGGAGGCGAGGTCCAGTGCTGCTGTCCATTACAAAGCCTTGTGGGCAGACATCTTGCCCACAGGATAATTCAGTTCAGTCCAGTCTGACTCCTTGCAACCCCACGAACTGCAGCATGCCAGGCCTCCCTGTCCATCACCAACTCCCGGAGTTTACCCAAACCCATGTCCACTGAGTCATGATGCCATCCAACCGTCTGATCCTCTGTCGTCCCCTTCTCCTCCGCCCTCAATCTTTCCCAGCATCAGAGTCTTTTCAAATGAGTCAGCTCTTCGCATCAGGTGGCCAAAGTCATGCAAAAAGGTATCCATATTCACAGATCAGATCGTAACTTGGGTTTGAAAGTGATAAAAGTGGAACCAAGTGCTTTGGGAGGTTAAGAGTAGAATATTTCTAGCTTTGGAGAAATGGAAGTCTAAGAAAGGATTTGGGCAGATGGATTTTGAAGACCAGGCAAGAGTTCACATACAGAGGCAGGAACAGACAAGACAAACCCACTTCAGGAAGGGCGTGAACAAAGGCATGGAGGCAGGAAAGCACAGGGGTGGTGTGTACACAAAAAGCTCTGAAAACTAATGCTGGAAGTGACTTGGGATATTACCCAATCTGATCCCCATGTGGAAAAGGTTAAGTAACAAGCCCAAGGCCGCAGTGCCATTAATGAATAATACGGATCTGTTCACTAGGCCCAGTGGTGCTCTAAGGTATGCCACAGCCCAATCTGAAAACAAACTATATTCAATTTCCTTCCCAGATTAAAGCAAGCTGCCTCAACGAACAGAAAAGCTAAGGGCACACAGAACATGTGTACAAGGGTGTTTAAGGCAGCACGTACACATGTTTCCCAGGATGAAAAGCTTGAAACAGAACACGGCCCAGAAGGACAAACTGTTGAACAAATGTGTGAACAAATTGTTGCTTCCACGGTCTGGAATACTGAGCAGCCACCAAATAGATGGCGGTGTTAAACTGCCATCTCTTGGCTATGCCATGGGGTGCTGTGCCGGAAGAAATGCAACTTAGAGAAACACACAAAACATGACCCCAGTCTTATAAACACAAACCAGAAATCCTATTTTGAGGAGAATAAAAGGATGCACTGGTCTGTTACCAATACTGTGGCCACCTTATGTGAAGAGCTGACTCACTAGAAAAGACCCTGATGTTGGGAAAGACGGAGAGCAGGAGGAGAAGGGGACGACAGAGGAAAAGAGGGTTGGATGGCATCGCCGACTCAATGGATGTGAGTTTGAGCGAACTCTGGGAGACAGTGATGGCAAGGAAGCTTGGCAGGCTCCAGCGCATGGGGTTGCGAAGAGCCGGGCACGAGTGAGCACCTGAACAATCACCTGAGGATGAAGACCAGTAGTCTTCACGCGCCGTTTCTACTTCTGCGACTGAAAACCTAACCATCTAACGATGGAGTGCACTGCTGTGACCTGCCCTAGTTTCCAGGTGTCCTGGCGGCTGGGTGTAAACAGTCACAGCCTTTCACATCTGCCCCACTCAGCAGAGCCCCTCCTGCAGCAGCCAGTGTGGGTTTGCAGGGAGGCTCCCAGAGCTCCGCACACAATTCAGTTTGCCCTCTCCCCTACTTGAGCCTCCTTACACAAAACCTGTTCGTAGAGGCAGAAATGCAGGCAGTCTTAGCAATCAACTGGATTTCCCAGGTGGCGCCAGTGGTGAATAACCCAGCTGCCAACGCAGGAGACAGAAGAGAAGCAGCTTCAGTCCCTGGGGCAGGCAGATCCCCTGCAGGAGGGCAGAGCAACCCACTCCAGTATTCCTGTCTGGAATTTCCCAAGGACACAGGAACTTGGCTGGCTACAATCTAAATGATCGAAAAGAGCTGGACACGACTGATTACGCACACACGTCCAGGTAATCAACGCCAGTTACAAAAACCGCAAATTGAGCCAACCGCCTGTCCTCACTCAAGACTCCCCAGGTGGGTTTGTTCCCACGCGGTCTATACAATGGATCAGGCTAGAATCGCAGCTTCATCCCCTCGCCCTGTCCTCGTCCCCTTTCACGGACCCGTTTACCGTCTCACCATCACTAAGTAAAGCTCCTTGAGGGCAAAGTCCGGGTCCCGCTCCGCGCAGCTTCTACCCCCACGTTCGGCCCAGAACAGCTTCTCTTAACAGATAACCTGGTTCTCCGAAGCTCCCCCCAACGTGGAAGGTGCTAGTTCAGTTCAGTCGCTCAGTCATGTCCGACTCTTTGCGATCCCATGGGCTGCAGCAAGCCAGGCCTCCCTGTCCATCTCCAACTCCCGAAGTTTACTCGAACTCATGTCCACTGAGTCGGTGATACCATCCAACCATCTCATCCTCGGTCCTCCCCTTCTCTTCCCACCTTCAATCTTTCCCAGCATCAGGGTCTTTTCCAATGAGTCAGTTCTTCGCATCAGATGGCCAAATTACTGGGAGTTTCAGCTTCAGCACCAGTTCGCTAAGCACGGACTAAACCAAGTTAGGAGGCCGGACTTTGAAACGGCAGAAACCGCAAAAAAAAAAAAAAGGAGGGGGTGGGGGGCAAAAGAAAAGCCAAGGAGAGGGTAGGGCCTCGTGACCTCCGCCGCGGCGTCACTGCTCTAAGTCAATGGCTCTCCCCACGGTGGATTAGGTAGGGGCCGCGGCGCTTCTGTGCTCGGACTCCGCAGGACGCGGAGGTGGAGGAAGCTCGGGCAGGGCGGAAGGAGCCCGCTCGCCACCGCCGCCTCGCGCGGGGCGCCGTCCCGTCCGCCCCGAGGGCAGCAGCGATAGAGCGGCGGCCGGGCGGGCCCCACAGGAGAAACCAGCGGAGCCCGCGCCCCGCGTCTGACGACCCCCGCACGACGCCCGGGCCGGAGCCGGGCAGGGCTCGCGTCTGAGCCAGTGGGGACAGCGCGCCCCTCCTAAGCCTGGCCATCGGCGCCCCTTACCTGAGAGACAACGCGAAAGCCGGGAGGCTGCGCCGCGCCAGCTGCACACACCGAGCCGCCATGACTGCTGCCGGCACTGCGTGCGCGCACCGGGCATGCGCGAGACTCTATTCTTGCTTCTCCCGCCCAGTTGCTTCCCCTCAGCCAATCCACCACCGTTTTTCCACTGATGGACAGGCCATATGCACCAATAATTGCCGTCCTGGGCGGTGGGCGGGGTTTGAGGCCTTGAGAGGCCCCAGAAAGTGAAGCTGAGGTGAAAGGTGAAGGAAATAGACGCCTCCGTGGAGGGGCGTGGTCAAGGGAAGAACCAATAGAGAGAGAGCATGGGTAGGGAGCCGGAAGTGAGGGCTGAGGGGGCGCGGAGTGGCATATTCACCAATAATTGCCGGCCTGGACGGCGGGCGGGGTTTGAGGCCTTGAGAGGCCCCCGAAAGTGAAGCTGAGGTGAAAGGTGAAGGAAACAGACTCCTCCGTGGAGGGGCGTGGTCAAGGGAAGAACCAATAGAGAGAGCGCATGGGGGAGGGCGCCGGAAGTGCGGACTAAGGGGGTGCAAAGACTCTCGTGCGCGGTTTCCAGTGAGTCCCTCCCTTTCTGCTCGTGCACCTGAAGTTTCAGGGCGCTCTTTGCTCTGGGAGGTGGCGAGACGCCAGGGCTTTTGTCCTTTTCTCCCTCACAGCCCGAGCTGCTGGGACCGAGCCAGACTCTGGGTGCTCAGTGTAGGCTAAGGGCAAATGGGTCAAGGACGAAAGCTCGTGGACGGGCGACCGCAGGGCTCCAGGAAAGGCGGTTCAAACAGCGTTAGGCGGTCACCGCCCGTCCTGCCGGCGACTTCGCGGCGCAGGAGGGCGGACTGGTGGCCGGAGGGGGCCTCCGTCGGTACTCTGGGTTTTGTTAAGGCAGAAACCGGGAAGCCTGTGTGGTCCAGCGCGGGGGCGTCGGGCCTGGGTGAGGAGACTCGGGCGGTGTGTTTCGTTTGCACTCTTCTTCCACCCTCAGTTTTCTCAGCGTGTTAGTCGCTCAGTCGTGCCCGGCTCTTTTCGACCCCATGGACTTCAGCCCACCAGGCTCCTGTGTCCGTGAGATTCTCCAGACAAGGATACTGGAGTGGCTTGCCATCTCTTTGCAGGGGATCTTCCCTACCCAGGGGTCTTACCAACTGAGCTACAAGGGAAGCCCACTTTTCTCAGAGTAAGACACCAAAGCATACCAAGAACAGCATCGAAGACGACTTCTGGGGACACACCAAAGCTCATAAAATCCAAATGTTTTCGTTACTCTTAACAAATGCCGGTGCTCCTGTGTCTCGTGCCACGAAGGAGCCCAGGTGCTGCTTGTGCCTGGGTCTCGCAGCTGCTCTCCCCTCTGCTCGAGTCGCAGAGCCCGTGGTGTCCCCAGCCGAGTGCTGCCTGCGTGTCCCATCTGTGAGGACCAAACCTCTGTTCTGCTTTACGTCCAGTGAGAGCACTCATCACGTTGAGTGTCAGGCCCTGGGCCACTCGCAGAAGGAAGCAAAAAGTCAAATCCGGAACGTAAGACGTTCTGTTGGGCAAATGACCCAGTTTATTAGTTAGGGGTCTAAAGAAGAAAGGAAGTAAGACTGTTTGAGAATTAGAGCGCGTAAAAGATGGACTGTGTGGACCTTTATTTGAATCATGATCGAACAAACCGACTGTGAAAAAAGACATTTGTGAGATAAAGGGGAAAGTGAAATATAAACTGTTAGATGACAGGAGTAATTGATATTTTTGTTAGGGAGAGGTGGCCTAATGTTTAGATAATACCATAATTGTTTGGTAGTGCCAACGGAAATATTTAAATTGCCGTAGAATTTGAAATTTGCTTTATGATTATGCAGGCTTAAAAAAAAACGAGAATGGAAGAAACAAGAGGCAAAATGTTGGTAATGGTGGTAGGTGGATGATAAAGTGTGGGAGTTATGACCATTTTCTTCTCTGTGTGAAGTTTTCTATAGTAAAAAACACATCATGGGGAAAGGATAAATTAGGAGCTTGGAACTAACATATGCTGCTGTATGTAAAACAGATAACCAGCAAGGACCTACAGTATAGCACAGGGATCTCTACTCAATATTCGTTGTCACCTATATGGGAAAGCAATCTGAAAAAGTGAACATATGTGTATATTTAACTGAGTCACTTTGCTGTTTACCTGAAACTAACACAGCATTGTAAATCAGTACACTCTGCTGGATCACTTTGTTGTACAGCAGAAACTAACAGTATTATGAAGCAACTATACTCCAATAGAAAACAAAAAGCTATATGCTAATAAAACTTAAAACATGTTTCTCATTGGCTGTGACCTTGGGCAGCATCATGTAATTGCTCTCAGCATTGATCCGCTCACCTGTAAAACTTGGACTATATAATTTATTTTGAGGATTAAAAGAGGTGCAAATACTCATTTCCTGTCTCTTCTTAGGACTCAAGGGAATCAGATGGGACCCCTGCTGTAAAGAGCTCACAGTACAGCATAGGGACTATCAACAGTGTTGGCTCCTGTGTCTTGAAACGGACATTCAATGGCTGTGGCAGTCGTGATGTTTCTGTTGTCACTGAACGGGGGTCCAGGACAACCAAGAGCCATGTGCTGGATCGACATCCAAAACGGTCGATTTTCCCGAGTGGAGGCCTGTCTGTGCTGCCACTTCGTGGCCACATTGGGAACTGCATCCTTGACAGCCTGCTGAGGTCTGCAAGTTCACCCCAGTGGAAGTCATGAGCACTTGGCGGTGAAGCTGCCCTCATGGGGAGACTCCTGTGTCAGCCCTTGGAACGCATTTCCAGCAAAGGGGGTGGCCGGCCCGGGCAGGGGGTGCAGGAAGAGCACGCTGAACAGCCCACGGTGCCCCCAACAAGGATGGAAAGAAGTGAAAGTCGCTCAGTTGTGTCCGACTCTTTGTGACCCCATGAACTATACAGTCCTTGGAATTCTCCAGGCCAGAATAGTGGAGTAGGTAGCCTTTCCCATCACCAGGGTATCTTCCTAATCCAGGGATCAAACTGGGGTCTCCTGCCTTGTAGGCGGGTTCTTTGCCAGCTGAGCTACAAGGGAAGCCCAAGAATACTGGAATGGTTAGCGTATCCTTTCTCTCGTGGATCTTCCCAACCCAGGAATCAAACCGGAGTCTCCTGCATTGTGGGCGGATTCTTTACCAACTGAGCCATCAGGCAAGTCCAACAAGGATGGGGTCACATGTAAAAGAAAATTTCCCTCAGGAGAAGGTCGTGCAGAAGACACGACAGCGTGTGGGTCATGGGTTTGATGCTTGTGACAGCTGAGTGCCTGCAAGTGCCAGGCTTCGCACAGGTGTGTCCTCTTGGACCAGCCCATCCTGCCACAGTGGGGAGACAGGAGATCGGCCAGGTTCATCACACACTTGGAAAAAGGCAGTGCTTTTGCCTGTTTTACCCAACCAATCCCAGCCCACATAACCATCACAGTTAAAACCAGAACCGTCATCAGAGTGTTGGCTGCTGCCCCAGCTGCATCATCCTCTTTATTATTACTGTCTCTCAGCAGGGGCATGGATTTGCATCTTTTATCCAACTCTGAAATGTGCAAATTAAAAAAATATATATATGTTTTTCAGTCAAACACTAACTAGGTGCTGCTGTGCAGGGACTTTGCAGATGTAGCTGGAGTCCTAAGCCAGTGACCTTTTGTAGAGAGTATCTGGTGGGCTCAATCTTGGTGAGCCGTTTAAAAGCAGAGAGTTTCCTCCTGCAGGCAAAGTCAGAATGCTTCACAGCATGAGAAGGACTCAGATCTCTGCAGCTGGTGTGAAGATGGGGGGGGGTGCATCTAGTGAGAAGGTGGCCTCAGAGCAGAGAGCAGCCCCCATCTGTCCACCAGCAAGGACATGAGGGCCTCAGATCTGCTGTCTCAAGGAGCTAGACTCCATGGGCCTTCTAAGCAGGCTCCCACACGAGAGCTTGGCCTTGTGAGATGTGGCACATGGAAACCCCTCCTGGCTCACTAAGCCACGTCTCTATCCTAGGAGGTGGACATTACGGCCACCCTCTCCACTTTGTCTGTATTTGGGCTCCCAGTACACAGAATGGGTTAATCATACACCTTGTTCCAATTCCCATCATAGTGTCTCATTCTTGGCCTACTTCTGTTTGTTCACTTGTTTCAGTGCTAGAGAAGAGCCACCCCTCCCCACCAAAAACAAAAAACCCTCCAGCTGGAGGAGACGGGCTCCTTGGTTAAGAGATTTTCCTAGAAGAAGGACCTGACAACTAGCAGCAAATGGCACTGCCATTCCTCTGGAGCACATGAGCTCCAAACTGAAGTGTATATTCTTGGTGAGAAAATGCCACCAGAAGGGGCCACAGACGTTCAGGCTGAAATACCCTTCTTCAAAAAGAGCCAAATCAGTTGCATGAGGAACTAACAAACACGTGAACTGACAGTCGAGAGCGTCAGGGCCAGCGGCAGCCCCTGGAACCAGCGGCCTCCGTGTGTGGCTTGGGTGCAGGGTGGGCTCTGTCGGCTCCTCCTGCAGAGATGCCTGAAGGACAGGGAAGGAGGGGGTGGTGGCAGACTCCTGAACCCCGAGAGTAAATGTGCAAATTAAAAAAATATATATATGTTTTTCAGTCAAACACTAATCTAGGTGCTGCTGTGCAGGGACTTTGCAGATGTAGCTGGAGTCCTAAGCCAGTGACCTTTTGTAGAGAGTATCTGGTGGGCTCAATCTTGGTGAGCCGTTTAAAAGCAGAGAGTTTCCTCCTGCAGGCAAAGTCAGAATGCTTCACAGCATGAGAAGGACTCAGATCTCTGCAGCTGGTGTGAAGATGGGGGGGGGTGCATCTAGTGAGAAGGTGGCCTCAGAGCAGAGAGCAGCCCCCATCTGTCCACCAGCAAGGACATGAGGGCCTCAGATCTGCTGTCTCAAGGAGCTAGACTCCATGGGCCTTCTAAGCAGGCTCCCACACGAGAGCTTGGCCTTGTGAGATGTGGCACATGGAAACCCCTCCTGGCTCACTAAGCCACGTCTCTATCCTAGGAGGTGGACATTACGGCCACCCTCTCCACTTTGTCTGTATTTGGGCTCCCAGTACACAGAATGGGTTAATCATACACCTTGTTCCAATTCCCATCATAGTGTCTCATTCTTGGCCTACTTCTGTTTGTTCACTTGTTTCAGTGCTAGAGAAGAGCCACCCCTCCCCACCAAAAACAAAAAACCCTCCAGCTGGAGGAGACGGGCTCCTTGGTTAAGAGATTTTCCTAGAAGAAGGACCTGACAACTAGCAGCAAATGGCACTGCCATTCCTCTGGAGCACATGAGCTCCAAACTGAAGTGTATATTCTTGGTGAGAAAATGCCACCAGAAGGGGCCACAGACGTTCAGGCTGAAATACCCTTCTTCAAAAAGAGCCAAATCAGTTGCATGAGGAACTAACAAACACGTGAACTGACAGTCGAGAGCGTCAGGGCCAGCGGCAGCCCCTGGAACCAGCGGCCTCCGTGTGTGGCTTGGGTGCAGGGTGGGCTCTGTCGGCTCCTCCTGCAGAGATGCCTGAAGGACAGGAAAGGAGGGGGTGGTGGCAGACTCCTGAACCCCGAGAGGAGTGTCTTACAAAGCCCGTGGACATGAGAGAGGATTTGAATCTGAGGCTGATTAAATTGTTCATCACCAGCGCACTGCGCTTGGAATTCTGTGCATCAACAGAATCAGCTGTTAGACGAAAAATCAGAGCTGTGTGAAGCATGAGGGTTAGCAGGAGGGAGAGCTTCTCGTTATGAAAATAGTGGGTGCTCATTATAGAAATATGAGAAAATGTAAATGGTAGGATGTTGTTTTTGAGTCGCTAAGTTGTGTCTGGCTCTGTGACCCCATGGACTGCACATGCCAGGCTCCTCTGTCCTTCACTATCTGCTGGAGTTTGCTCAAGCTCATGTCCATTGAGTCGGTGATGCCATCCAACCATCTCATCCTCCGTTGTCCCCTTCTCCTCCTGCCTTCAATCTTCCCAGGCATCAGGGTCTTTTCCAGTGAGTCAGTTCTTTGCATAAGGTGGCCAAAGTACTGGAGTTTCAGCTTCAGCATCAGTCCTTCCAATGAATATTCAGGACTGATCTCCTTTAGGATGGACTGGTTGGATCTCCTTGCAGTCCAAGGGACTCTCAAGAGTTTTCTCCAACACCACAGTTCAAAAGCATCAATTCTTCAGTGCTCAGTCTTCTTTATGGTCCAAACTCATATTCACACATGACTACGAGGAAAACCATAGCTTTGACTCTACAGACCTTTGTTCCTTTTTCTCTTGTCACTGTTGAGACCTTGGGCACCTGCACTCTTTGTCTCCCCTTGAACTCTTGACCCTGAACTTGGATTGATCAGAAATCCAAAGCTGGAGCTAGAGACATCTTGAGATGACAGCCGTGACCCTGTGATGAGCAGAGGTGAAGTGTACCTCCTGCCTGTTTCATGAGGCCAGAAACACTCATGTTATTGTGAAAAGCCTGGGCTTCCCACAAGCAGAGCACAAGGGCAGAGGGGCTCTCTGTAGCTGTGGCTGAACCCAGAGTGCCTCAGAGCCTCCTTCCCCACCACTGGTGGCCTGGCTGTCAGAAAACACGGACATGGATGTGGGGTCGGTGGAAGCAGTGGCACACCTGCCCCTGCCCTCATCCTTACGCCCTCCTGGGCTAGGAACCAAAGCAGCAGTAACTTAAACCAGAGAAGTTTGATTCCCCATCTGCCAAAGTCCAGGTGGCTCTGTGGCCCCAGGTCTTCAGGGGCCCCAGCTCCTTCCTGCTCACAGCTCTGCATTCCCCTGGGTGTGACCCTTGTCCTCACCATGGTTCTCACAGCAACTTCCCCAAAAGCAGGCTGGCAGAGGTGGCGGAAGGGAAAGACCGCACTGCAAGAGTCTTCTTAGGAGGTGCCAGGTGCCATAGCAGCTCACACCGTGTTGGCCTGAGTCACATGGTCATACCTAACTGCAAGGGAGTCTGGGAAATGAGGTCTTCATTCTCATAATCCCTTCCCAGCTTAGCATTCTAGTCCTGCAGAGGATACCAGCAACAGCTCTATCTGGGATCTTCTGGGACCCTCCACCCCCTCTGGGTATGGGAGACCCTCTCCTCAACATCTCAGGAATCCGATCAGACCTCCTGTGAGCCAGTGCTGTGCTCTCACCAGCTCGTGAGGCTGGGTTCTCCATCCACTCATTCAACACTGCGGAATTCTAGGCTCTGCCTGTTCTTCCCACCCCACTGGCCGATAAGCTGAGAGAGGCCCACAGCCAACGCACGGTGGAACCAGCGTTTGGCCCAAGTCTGGTCCCTGACGGCCAGCGTGCTCCTTCCAGGCTTTGCCCCGCCCCCACCGGTCCACCCTGCTGCGCGTCTGTCCTGCTTATTCGTCTCGCCTTTTGTGGGCCTCTCCTGACCAGCACATAACTCTGTGAGGGCAGAGTGGGTCTGTTGTATCTGCTGTGGATCTCAGCAGCCCACGACTGCCCCTGTCGGTGAGTGGATGAATGAGTGAAGCCCTTCTAAAGTCCTTTCACGACCACACTGCTTCCCTGTCCATGAGCGCAT
>SJYC01048817.1:0-24412 GCA_006408675.1 Madoqua kirkii | reverse complement strand
GTGGAGAAATATCAATAACCTCAGATATGACACAAAGTGAAAAGGAACTAAAGAATCACTTGATGAAAGTGAAAGAGGAGAGTGAAAGAGCAGGCTTAAAACTAAACATTTAAAGAAAAGAAGATCATGGCATCTGGCCCCATCACTTCATGGTAAATAGACGCAGAAACAATAGAAACAGTGACAGACTTCAGTTTTTGGTCTCCAAAATCACTGCAGATGGTGCCTGCAGCCATGAAATTTAAACATGCTTGCTCCTTGGAAGAAAAACTATGACCAACCTAGACAGAATATTAAAAAGCAGTGACAGTACTTGGCTAACAAATGTCTGTATTTTTCTACAACCTTATATTGTTAGTCTTAGATTTGTGTCTGATTTTCACCAAGAATTTTTAAAGACTCTTCAGCTGTTTTCATTTCATTGTATGTGATACTCTAGTTTTTAAGATTTCTTACTTAAAATGTGAATAATGGAAAACCATATACAACAAAAATATCTTTGAGATAGGTCATGATCATTATTTCCCAGTAATGTGACAAACTCTGGTTCTTTATGTGTGTGTATCAGTGTGTATACAGCTGAAATTTTAAAAGCACTGGGATGTTGATATGATTTTCGTCAAAAATGTCTAAAAATTTTTGAAGATTTTTTTTAGCATCCAAATGAAAATTTACTGCTTTTCTATAAATCTTACTATTTCATAAATTTAGTGTTACTTTCTTTTCAATATAATTAAGAAAAGACAGGGGCACAAAATACATAAAACTCAGAACATCAAAGGATTAAGTTGAGTGTAAATAATGTTTGTATGTGTGATAAGTCACTTCAGTGTTCTGACTCTTTGCGATTCTATGGATGGTAGTCCACCAGATTCCTCTATCCATGGGATTCTCCAGACAAGAATATTGAAGTGGGTTGCCATGACCTCCTCCAGGAGACCTTCCCAACTCAGGGATCAAACCCGTGTCTCTTATGTCTACTTGCGTGGGCAGGTGGGCTCTTCATGTTTACCGGGTAAATATAAGGAGTTGTAAGAGAAAATAGTTATGTATTTAAATCAACTCAACTAACTTTGAAGACTTTCTGGAGGAGGTTAGTTTTTTTGAACTGTATGACTAAAATACAGAGAAGACACTCTTGGATTCCTTTTTACTTTCTAACGGGCATACCAATCAATGTGAGTGGGTGAGATTACCCAAACAGAGTGTGAATTGAGGGCAAATTGAAAAGTGTGAATTGCAAAGCAAAATGGGTCAGTGAAACAATCCAGGGAAGAGACATATTTTTTAAATGGATAGAAACTCTAAAGAAACTAGGGGAATAGCTAGAAAAATGGGACAAAAATCATGAGAAAGCAGTACATTGGAGGCAAAATACTAGGGCGAGAAGTATTTTGAAGAGAAAATAGGTGTTTGAAAAAGAGAACGTGTTCAATTCCTCAATGCTACAGGAAGTTTAAGGACAAAAATTCTCCCACCACTGGGTAATGTAAAGGACACTGATGATCCTAACCAAAGGCAAGAGCAGTTGGTAGCGATAGATGCCATATTTCAGGGTGATCAGCATTGGCTATTACTGGTGAGTAAAGTGGGGAAATAGAGACAGCTATTATAAACTATTCTCTCTAGAAACGTGGCTGTGAGTGGAAAGGGAAAACAGAATACCAAAATGGGCTGCATAACCTTGCAGTAAACATACAGTCACAATAATTATAATTAAACATTATTTTGGCCATCTGCAAAATCTTTTCGTCATTTTAGGAAGTCCCTGAAAATGTGTCATTTGCAAACAAACCCCTAGTCCTTGAGCCACGCGGAGTCCTTTCATGCCTCTAGCACACTGCTTTCATGTCAGCAGAGTTTTCTCAACCTTTACATGGGTTTTCTCTCCAGTTTTTGCTCCTTTTGCTGTTGCTGTTGTGTGACATCACCAATTCCCTTTCCTTTAAATGTAAAACATAACAAGTCACTGGGTCTTCTTCCTCTTCTTTTCTGATGTGTACTGTCTTTTCAATAATCTGTGTGTGTGCTGTGCTTAGTCTCTGAGTATGCCCAACGTATCTGACTCTCTGCAGCCCTATGGACCTTTGTTCCTAGAATTTTCCAGGCAAGAATACCGGAATGGGTTGCCATTTCCTACTCCAAGGGATCTTCCCAAACCAGGAATCTAACAGGTGTCTTTTGCAAGACCTGCATTGGAAGAGAGACTCTTTACCGCAGGTGACCTTGTGGTAAAGAATCTGCCTAGGAAGCCCTCCATATCTTAAATTTCTGGTTTAATCACGTTTCTCTGAAGTGGGAGAAACACCACTCTAATCTTATATGTACACACAAAGAGCTATACAGTATGGAGAAGGCATTGCAATTCCCTTGAATGGAAATGATCAATTTTAAACCACAAAACCTGACCAAATCCCATCACACCAAACAACTAACATTTACCCCATATTGTTCTGTCTCTACCACATGGACAGAGTAGCTGAGATTTTTTTTTCATGATACTACTGTTATGTCATTTTTAACATCTTGTCTTCTCAGCATTTGAGCAGTAGATATTTGAGTAAATAATACAGCCTCAAAATAGTCTGAGTAGCACATACTGAATCAGTATTGATGGGGCAGAGAAACTTGGAAGAGCACATTAGAAGTAATACCATGGCTTTCAGAGCACAGAATGAGAAGCAGATTGGAAAAAGCTAGCTATAGATGGATTGAGAATCTGTATGCATTTCTTAGATTTTGTTTTAAAAAGTATAACTTGAGAGTCTATTGCTTTGGGAGGATAATTGGGAAAGAGGAATTTTCTCAATTAATTTTTGTGTCATCTAGCAAACTGTAGTGGATAAGCATTCAACACATGTTTGGAGACTAATTTATCCTATAAAGCTCAAATAATATATTGATGGAATAAGCAAATAACGTACAGTAATTTAATATCCGGCCAATAAAGTAAAACCAAGCAAACTGAAGTTTACAAGTCCCAGACACTTCAGAAGAATTTTAGAATCGCTGCTTGATAGACCAAGACAATATTAGCTCATTCTCATTTAAATATTGAAATCAAACTTTGTTATTTTTTAATCAACATGAAATTAAATGTTTACATTTCAAAATTTGTTGTCATTGTTGACTAAAGAAAATTAACTGTTTCATTATTTATCATTAGTGGCCCATTTATGTAATGTTACTGGTTGACAGTTTTGCTTTTCATCTTTGAAAAATAGTGAATTTGATTCCTTTGAGGTGTCAGACTCATTTTTATATGCAAAGTTGTCCACAGATTCTATATTATGTTATTCTTTTTGAGTAAAATCTTAAATGAACATTACTTAGCTCTTTCTTCATAAAACCTTTTTATATTCTTATAAAATTCTTATCCAGATGATTTATTCTTTGCTGATTAAAGATGAAGAAGACCATAAGTTTATTAAGTTATAAGTTTATTCATTGTTAGATTTATATCTGCAACCTTAAAGTGAATGGATCAAATGTAAATCCCATATCATATGCAAATATACAATAAACTTATGTAACCTAATAATTTATTAAGGAAACAATGGTACATACTAAAAATTATTTTGCAACTCACATAACATAAAATTTGCACTGTAAACCAAGGTACTGTCACTTATGCATGAGACATGTTTGTAGCCTCAACGCAACTCTAATCTTACACATACACATAAAGAGCTTTATAGTATGGAGAAAGCATTGCAATTTTCTTGAATGGAAGCTATTAATTTTAAGGCACAAAATCAAGTCAAATCCCATCACACACCACTTGAAAATCTAGAGTCCCTAATGTTCAGCAAGTTGACTATCTTGAGCCTTGAATTAATCTTGTAGAATTTGTATCCTACATGGAGGATCCTCTACATCCTCCGGCTTAGACAACGTAGTCATTCTGGTATTGTATTAATGTCATCTGAGGGCCAATGTTCTCAAAATTTTACTTGCAATTCTCACACTTTTCTTTGTCTTGGTATTTGGTTCCATTACCTTAGAAGTAGACACAGGTGATCATTTATTTTAGATGATACCTAACTTATTTACAGCAAGTAATTTTACACTTTATGAAAAGTAAAATATTGTGATTATGAGACTTTTTGTCAAAATCAACATGTATTGTTAGGGACACTAATATGTTTTATAACTTTTTAGTCATCCAGCCAAAAGGTAGTTTGTTTTCATAGATTACTATGTTAACCATCATTTTTAATTTTCTTATTATTAGTGTAGCTTTGTATTTAGAAGAGTTGCTGAACAAAATAATTATCCATCTTGACTGTGGGACTTGTCTTTCTAACTGTCCTACATAAAATCTTTAGGCAGAAAAAACAATCAAAGCTTTTTTAGAACAAATGAATTAATTGTAAAATTAATTGGGCCATGTTTCTACTTTTAAAAATCAAGTTATATTTACTCTGTGAAAGCCAACTGTCAGGCTGACTATATTAATGAAATTGGCTCCCTACATTTTAGGGAAGCTTTTTCTGTATCTTATCAAGGATGCTTAATATATATTATAAAGCAAGATTAAGAAAAATTACTAATAAAATAATGGTGCAATACTTTACATTATTTTCTAGAGATGAAAAACATCACTGATTTGCAAATGATACAATGCTTTCTGCCCTAACTTTTAGATTAGAAGGCTCTATTTCCAGAGATCTCACATTAAGATTTTTCATTCCTTCAAATACTGAATCCATAACAAAAGAAAGTATGCTTTGTACCCAAATTGAATGATATTTCACTCATCAGTTTTTTCGCTGATTTTTTAGATCTTGCATTAATATTTGCATCACAGCACCCAAGGAATTAAGTGAGACACTGAAGAATTCTGCAACACTGTAAAAAAAAAAAAAACTAGTAGAAGCTTTTTTTAAAGAACAGAGTGTCATTTTTGTGCCTTGTGGTTCAGTGAATATATCATAGTTGCTTTTTAGTGATCTTTGCAATGTTGAGAATTAGAAAACTTACTTAGGTATGAGATAAAGGTTACAACACAAAAGAATTAGAGTGGTTATGAAGGAAAGAAGAAAGAGAACGAAAGGGGAAAGGAGGCAAGAGGGACTTATTTATGCCAAAAAATTAAAAAAAAAAAACCACTTTCCTCTTACATGGCTATATATAGGGTTTTAACTGTCCTTCCTCAAACGCATTTTCATGTGAGTTCTGCAGAAGACATCCTCCAAGCAGCATCTTCATAACAACTTTCACCATCACTTGACCTTTAACACTTCCACAGACCCAAATGTAGAAAATAAATAACTCACTATACTCACATAGTAAGAGTGCAACAATTCATAGATACTGAGAGAGTGAGTCGAGCTTTGTAATGGGAGTGTGGCTCTGAAATTGAGCTTGATCTGAGTTGTGTTCTGGTGTCAGGACTTAATTACTGAATGACTGAATGCAGGTTGACCATTCCCACCAGTATTTTAGGAGGCATCTCTGTCTTCTCGGTTTAATTCTTGTTCTAGGAACTGTATAAAGCCTGTCTCTCAGTCACTATTGGTAAATGTATTAATGTATAAACAGTACCCAGAAGTTGTCTTCCTAGTTAGAAAAACAACCAGTACCTTTCCAGGTACAATGAAAACTTATGGTCAGTGTTTCAGAATGGGTGAACCAGAGATTTCTGAGGGCGAATGACATTTCACAGTCAGGGGGACTGGACTGGCAGTTTGGCTGCTCTCTTAGGCAGTTTAGAGGACTTCTTAGATGCTATCTTCATTTTTGTTTTATCTCTTACTCTTTCAGGTGTGCAAACCCAGGAATCGTGAGTCCTGGACTTGAGGAGTGGAGCAGAGGAAGACAGGGGTAAATATGAAGATGTATTTCCAATCACCCTTACCAGAATTGCTTGATCTTTCAGGAATTTCTCCAAGAACAAGTAAACTATAAACCAGATCAGTTGTATCTAAAGGAAGAAATGGGGAAAGCCTAATCTACTTGCTGCCGCAAGTCAGAGGAGTTTCCAAAGCTCATTCACATTCTTCAACTTCCAGGTTTGGCTTATAGCTCTGAGTCAGACAAGCAGTAGTCTTCACTCTGACATTAACGGCAGCCCAATCTGTTTGCAAGAGTGTGCTTCCTGGGCTTTGGAAACTGTGTGTGAGGGGTTGAATTGAGATGTGTGGCCGCTAGGTTGAGGCAGTCAGAATTACTGCACAGTGTACCAAGACACATACTTTGGCCCTCATCTGAATTTTTTATGAGACAGAAATAAAATTTGGGGATTGTGCTGCTGAGATTTAGGGGTAATCTGCTATTTCAACACAGCTTAATTTATCCCAACTAATATAGAAATTGCACAAGGAGTGGACTGTTCCAATAACAATGAAATCAAAAGATGTGGCATTGGCTTGGCAATCAGGGCTAGGATTCTAAGGAAACATACTGAAATTTGGAAACATGGAAATCCACATTTTACAGAAATAAAATGTCTAGTAAAACTGTTGCTTCCTATCATCTGTAAAGAAGCATTCATGTTTAATGAACTTGTAGCCTTAGGGAAAGAGTTGGAGGACAGAAGTGTGCTTTTTTGAGAAAATAACTGCATTTGGCATATTAGAAGAAGAGGTGTATTTCAGGAAAGAAATGAAAGATATTCTAGAGGTTTCAAAAACTGAAAGATTTAAAATTTGAGAATGGCTGACTCCTTTGAGAACAAAAACGGAAGGCCTTTGCACAATAAAGCCTAACTAAAATCTAGTTTGGTGACAAAAAGAAATGGCCTTCACACCTACTGTTATAACCCCAGAACAACATAAACTGACTCAGGAAAAAATCAGGTTAAGGTGTAAGTTTCACTCAGAAGCTGGAAAATCTCAGAGAAGCCTCTTTCAAATTGAGAGAGAAGTAAGGAGGCAAGAAAAGAGAGAAAGAAAACAGATCTATGAGCTACTTAAAAAAGAAATATCTGTGGGTGTAGTTATTGGCTTGAGGAACTGTTCGGAATCAATTTTTTGAGAGATTTATATTGTCAAAGAAACTCTAAGCCTGGACTGAGAGATTCTGTGACTGTTAGAGATTTAGGAGATCCTCAAATCCCCAACATTCCTTGAGCAGGAATTTCCTCAAGAAATTTGTTACACTGTCAGAGAGAACACATTCCCCAATACCATTACAGATGTGGTCTAAGAGGATAATAAAATTTATATAGTTTATATAATAATAATGAAATTTATAAAAATAGTACACCCAAGTGTACTCATGAATAGATGGATAGATGTATTATATAAAACGTTCAATAAGTGCTATGAAGATAGATTAAGAAGGATGAGAGGATGGGGCAATGGAGGGGTCAGGGGAGACCTATTTGAGATTACAGTGATCACTTTTAACACATGGTTGACATTGTAACTCTAAGTTTAAAGCTAATTTATTTATTTTCTTCTATTTTTCATAGAGATTTTTCTTAGGTATCTCTGCTTCTATATTTTCTTAGCAGTGTCTGCCTCTAAAGTACTGATGACCTTGGTCTGTCCTTGGCTTGTCTCCTTTCCTACCTCTGCCCTCTCTGGGCAATTGCATACTTTTTTCAATCATTTGTTGGTTTCATTCATTCATTGATTCATTCCAAAAATATTTTTGAACCTCTGCTATATGCCAGGCACCATGTTAGGCTCTATGTAAACCATAGTTGCTCTCAGTGTTAGAGTGGGAGATAAAGCCATTAAATAAACAATTACATGAGTAATTATTTAATTGCCATTGCACCACATGTTGCAAAGGAAAAGTGCAGGCTGTTCTGAGAATGGGGCAAGGACTTCTCAAGAGGATAGAGTAGTAGGGGAGCTTTTATAGACAGACTGGGCAGTCCATGCAAAGACACTGTGGCAGAGAGAAGCCACCTTCCAATTAGCAGCCCTTTGAAAACAAGGACAGAGGGTGTTTCTGATTCCTTTTGTATCTGCAGCAGTGTCACAGCATTTGGAGCAGAGCAAACATTTTTACAACAAATTTTTCTTAAACAAATATCTTAAGTAATTAGCAATAAGGAAAAAAATAAAGCCAGTGAGAAGGCAAATGGAATAATGGAGAAATTAGCAAGGGTCATATACAATAAAATTTACATAACACAACCTGCTAATGAGATTTTGTTCATTCTTTTGTTAGGGACATATTATTATTCAAAGACGAGTGTTAACTTTATGAGTCATCCATGTGCGGTTTGAACTAAACTAATTCTCAAATTCAAATTCAATTCTCATGGCTTATAAAAGAAATTATTTTTTCTTGCTATCTGAAATGAATGTATGTTAAGAAGAAATACGAGCTGGGTTTACTTATGTAGTACTTCTAATATAAAGTTGGGATTTACAGCCTGCATTAATTATATAAGCCATAAAACAATGGGTCTGTGCTCTGGTTTGAAAATTCACTTCCACTCCATACTAACACCATGGGTTTTTGCTGCTGTTGTTTCTATTTTTCGTTAAAGCCATAGGAAGAAAGGATGAATTTGAGAGTCCTTAATTTTCCCAATCTGAGTCTCGCTTATCACTTTTCACAGTATATAAAATCCACATATATTCTTTTTCATATGTTACCAGAAGGATAATACTAGTATATTTATGTTCTGTTTTATAGCTGAGTGTTTTATGGGTTCAGATGGGTCATACGGTTGCCAAGGTAAATCAATATTGTAATTCTATCTTGTACGTATCTCTTTCTTGTACGAGTTCTCTGCCATTTCCACTACTCCATCCTTTCAGACAACTGACTTTTACCTCCTAGACCTTTGGAAAATTCTCCTCACTCCTGTTCCCGCAACTAGTTATGTTGCCTCAGTAACTAGAGTCTCCTTTGCTACATACCTGAGAATGTCATTTCTCCTCTTAAAAATGTTCAGTGGGAACAAGTCAATCTAAATTGTAAAGTCAGAAAGAGGACTCCGATTGCAGTGAATTAGAAGAAAATATCATGGCAATTGGAGAAGGCAATGGCACCCCACTCCAGTACTCTTGCCTGGAGAATCCCATGGATGGAGGAGCCTGGTGGGCTGTAGTCTGTGGGGTGGTGAAGAGTCGGACACGACTGACGTGACTCAGCAGCAGCAGCAGCATCATGACTATAGAGGTAGTAAGATTGAACTGGCCTTAAGTTTGGCCAAAAAGGAAAAAGAAACAATGGAAAGTTGAAGGAACGAAGAAACAGAGATTAAGGTGGACTATATTATTAGAAGGTCTTAGAAATCTGAAGATGTGGAAGAGAAGACATTGATGAAGGTATTAGTCTCACACAAGAATGGATAATATGTTGAATAAGTATCTTCCTGAAAGCGGAAAGACAGAAGAGAAAAGGAAGATGATGAAAAGATATTTTTTAAAAATTGAAAAGGGCAAAATGAGGAAAAATATGTTGGATAACTTTCATCTTTTCATTTAATGAGGAGGCAAGTTCATCTATAGAAAAAAAATGTATAAAAATTATAAATGATCCCTGATATTATAGACTCCCTAAAAGTTTAACACTTTATTTTAAAAACTGAACAAAGTGTTTTGTTGTTTTGCTGCTAAACCAAACGACTTCTTCAGATATCTTTCCAGTACAGCTAAGTGACAGTGAGTGCAAATGATGAATATAATACAATTGGAGATGAATTACACATCTATGCTATTACCACAGACAGATAAGCACTTCAGAAGTCAAAGTTACAGTCAGAGATTCTTTGTGTCTAAATTGAAATTATGCCCAAATCAAATGTGGGACACTGAAAAGGTCACTTAAAACAATATTTAATCATTATTCTAATAGTTAACATGTTTTGAAATCTCACATTAGAATAAGTTATTTCCTTTGAAAAGATAAAATTATTAACATTTAGGTGATGCAAAAAAACTGAACAACAAAATCCAAATGGTGATGATGATAGATGCTAATACTATCATTTAAATTAGCATAAATCATTGGGAAAATCTGATTTTAAAAAGACAAAGCAGTTTAGCACATGGTCATATTTCACATCATAAATGTGAAATATTATAATTCTATTGTCTATTCTTTTTATGAAAAGTTAGCTTCTGCAGGATGTCTTAATGAATAATAAAACTGACTTGATTTTTCCCACTGCAGTCAACTTTTCTGTCATGTTATTAATGATTAATAATGACTGTATGCTCAACCTTTTTTTCTTCTCCAGATAAAAGTAGTATTCTCAACTTTCTGCAGCCCCATGGACCTGTCTCTTATACACATCTAGATGTGTATAAGAGACAGCATTTAAATTAGCATAAATCATTGGGAAAATCTGATTTTAAAAAGACAAAGCAGTTTAGCACATGGTCATATTTCACATCATAAATGTGAAATATTATAATTCTATTGTCTATTCTTTTTATGAAAAGTTAGCTTCTGCAGGATGTCTTAATGAATAATAAAACTGACTTGATTTTTCCCACTGCAGTCAACTTTTCTGTCATGTTATTAATGATTAATAATGACTGTATGCTCAACCTTTTTTTCTTCTCCAGATAAAAGTAGTATTCTAACATAAGACTTTTTTTAGCTTTATAGGGGGGTAAAAAAGATACTCTGAACATACAGAGAGCTGAAATAAAAGAAAAATGTCAATCAATATCTCCAGTCTACTCAAAATAATTAACTTATAATACTTAGGCTTCAGTAAGTTATTTTATCATGTTCTAGAAGTGATGGCATATTTTTTTCATGTATTACATTATCTTCATTGGTATTTTTACATTATAATACAGTGGATTTGAACTTAGAGCTAGACTTTTTAAAAGAAGAAAAGGTAATACCAATTCAAGAATACCTTAGCTGAATAAAAAAGTGACAATCTCTTTTTTTTAACTTTATAATTCATGCTTGTATAAATGTTTCTCTACACTCTTACAAGAACAGCATCCTTTGACAAAGGTCTAAAAATGCCTGTGAAAACCAAACATAATAACATTGTTATTCTGCTACTTATTAACAGAACAACGCTTCCTATAGCAATTAGATATGAATATTGCAAACTGAATTTGATATTAAGCTGTCTTTGAAATGCCACTTTGCAGCAGGTTTTCAAATGCTTAAAGCACAGCAGGAGATTAACTCCGTCTTCAAATATTAAATCAAAACCTTTTTTTAACCTGATAAATCTTACTGAAAGCAAGGGCTTCTTTTCAAGAGAGAATTATTCAACTATCAGAAGAGAAAACTAAACCTCTCAACTATTGTTGGTACATGGTCCATTTCCACAATGAAATACAAATTTAGAAAGATTAGATAAATGGATAGATTGAAAACAAAACAATTAATAGATGGGAGGTAGATAGATGATAGGTGCAACAGTGATCATATTTTTGAACTGGTGTCAGTGAACACACGTTTTCAGGTACTCTTTTATGACCGCAGCCCAATGTTTATTTTAAAAGCATAATTAAATATTTCATCACTTAGTTTTTGCTGTGTTTACATATTACTTCCTATCTGCATATGCTCTTTGAAGGTCTCAAATTTCTTTGTATTTGATAACTTCTTCATAAGATGTTACAAATACCTCTATGCTCAGGATAAAGATACCTACAAAGTAGTTGTCTACCTACATACCTACCTTCCTTTCTATTCATCTATTTAATTAGCTAATTGCTACCTACTAACATCTATCATACATTTCCCCTTCTTTGCAAAGTGGAAATTTCAGCCAAAGTGACAGACTCAGTTCTCAAATTCATCACATGAACTCTTCAGAGTCAACCATCCATCGTGTCACATGCGTGTCCAAGGCTAACTGTCTTAATGCAGCCTGATGTGGGTAATGCCATTGCTCACATTAATTAACTCTCTGTGGAGCTGGAATTCTGTTCCTAAACTACTCCTACAGAAAAAACTACCTGGAAACTTGAAATAACTCTTTCACTTGCATGATAGCAAAATGCAATAACCAGCCAGAATAAACATATTGTCAAATATGTCTAAATATCTTAACTAAAGAATCATACCTAATGCATTTGGGTTTAAGGAAAATTGTTAATATAATGTGCCTAAAAACTGAATGACACTATTTTACTTTCTCTGCTTTTGCTAATCCTTACCTTTAATTTTTAAAATTTATTTATTCATTTATTTTTAATTTCTTTAAATTAAAAGAAGTATAATTGATTTACAATGCTGGGTTAGTTTCAGGTATACAGCAAAGGGAATTAGTTATGTTATTCTTTAGTCACTAAGTCATGTCTGCCTCTTTGTGACCCCATGGACTATAGCACGCCATGCTCCTCTGCCCATGGGATTTCCCAGACAAGAATACTGGAGTAGGTTGCCATTTCCTTCTCTAGCAGATCTTCCTGACCCAGGGATCAAACCCTTGTCTTCTGCTTGGCAGGCAGATTCTTTACCATGAGCCACCTGGGAATCAATTATATGTATACATATATCCATTTTTTAAAGATTATTTTCCCATATAGGTTATTATGGAGTATTGAGTAGAGTTCCCTGTGCTACAGAGTAGGTCTTTATTCAGTTCAGTTCAGTTAAGTCATTCAGTTGTGTCCAACTTTCTGCAGCCCCATGGACTGCAGTACACCAGACTTCCCTGTCCATCACCAACCTTATTAGTTATCTATTATATATATAGTAGTATGTATATGTCAGTCCCAATATCTCAATTTATCCTTCCTCCCTCCTTTCCTCCCTGATATCCATAAGGTTGTTTTCTACATCTGTGACTCTGTTCCTGTTTTATTAAGTTCATTCATATAATTTTTTTAGATGGACGTGAGTTTGGGTAGGTTCCAGGAGTTGGTGATGGACAGGGAGGCCTGGCATGCTGTGGTTCATGGGGTTGCAAAGAGTCGGACATGACCAAGTGAACTGAACTGAACATATAAGTGATACCATATATTTTTTCTTTCTCTGACTTACTTCACGTGGTATGATAATCTCTGCTTACCTTTAATTTTTTTCTAGCAGAGAAATGCCCAAATGTGGGCCAACTGAAGAAATTATTTTTAAGTAGATGTTTATTTCCAAGAATTTATAATGAGATGATCACTTTTATTTCTTAAATCCAAACAGCTCAGTGATAGATAGTAGCAACTCACCCTTAACTCATCAAACAGAGAGAGGCAGATTCACTCTGTACACATGGTTATTTGCTTTTTCTGTTTTATGAGCATCGCCACTCTCTTTAAAATTGAGTCTATAAATAATATATAAGTGGAAATCTATCAGATGCTGCTTGTTTACTTGTATAATACTAATAATTCAAGATTTATATCTTGTTTTTTAACTGAGAGGATCTGATTAAATCATAGCCCTACTGAACATAATTTTTCAATTCTATAGATTTGGCTAAAAAATTAAAGTTATAGAGACAATAGATTTACTGGTTGAAACAAATGCCATAGTGGAAATATGAAAGTGGTTTTAGAGAGTGATAAACATGATTCCAAATCCTAGGAAAGCCAGTTACCAAAAAGTGAGTATCATGAGTCAGGTTCCTTAACCTTCAAAAGACCCCAATTCCCTTATCTCTAGAACTGGGGGACCAATCATGTCTGCCTCATGGTAAAGAGGTAAATATTATCAACTTTTAAAAAGCTGATAGTTTTTTAATAGCATGCTGAATGGGGTTTTCTTTTACATGTCCTGGAATTGATCATTCCTGCCCAGAGTTCAGACGGATAAGATACTCAAAAGTCTACTTTCTTAAATCCATGAATGCTCATGAAGGAAGAGATAGAGTGGGTTCTCCAGCAGTATCACAACTTCTCTGTCTGTATAGGAACAGGCTACAGAGGAGAAATTAGTTGTATTCTGCATTATAAATTGTACAGGGTTTGAGATGAGTAGCTTCTATTCACCCCTTCTTCAGAGGAAGAAATGTGGGAGTGACCTTCGTCTCCACCAACCCACACTGAGAAGGGTTTCAAGAAAATCACTCCTAGGAACCAGGACTTTCTATAGTCATGGAAGCTCTTTGGCTGAATACACACTAAGCTGAAATGCCTGCTGACCCAGTCTGATTTTGTAATCACTAGAGGCTTTCTGGAATTCCCTTGCTTTTTCTATGATCCAACAGATGTGGGCAATTTGATCTCTCTAGTCACTAGAGGCCTTGAGGGGCTTTCTTGGTGAAGAATCTGCCTGCAATGCAGGAGACACTGGTTCTATCTCTGGGTCAGGAAGATCCCCGGGAGGAGGGCATGGCAATCTACTCCAGTATTCTTGCCTGGAGAATGTCATATACAGAGGAGCCTGGCAGGTTATAGTCCATAGGGTTGCAAAAAAGTTGAATAGACTGAGCAACTTTCACTTTCACTTTTTAAAAAATTGAGCCTATAAATAATATATAAGTGGAAATCTATCAGATGCTGCTTGTTTACTTGTATAATACTAATAATTCAAGATTTATATCTTGTTTTTTAACTGAGAGGATCTGAGTTGACGACGTGCCTCCAGCTTCCAAATTTAGAGAGAGTAATAATTGTGGTACTGCTGCTGCTGCTAAGTCGCTTCAGTTGTGTCTGACTCTATGTGACCCCGGAGATGGCAGCCCACAAGTTTTCTCTGTCCCTAGGATTCTCCAGGCAAGAATACTGGAGTGGGCTGCCACTTCCTTCTCCAATGCATGCATGCATGCATGCTAAGTCTCTTCAGTCATCTCCGATTTGGGGCAACCCTATGGACAGCAGCTCACCAGGCTCCTCTGTCCATGGGATTCTCTAGGCAACGATACTGGAGTGGTTGCCATTTCCTTCTCCAAATCATGGTACTAGTATCTGCTTAGTGTATGGATTTAAGAAAGACATCGGGTCATGAAGTGACAAGCAACTAATTTATCAGGTAAGGAAAGAAAATACTGCTGACCTCTATCCCATCTCAGTATTCCCAGAAAACAAAGAAAGAAAACAATATTCATGGTTTCTCTCCTACCACCAATAAAAGCACAGAGGCCAGAGGAGGAGGGAGGGGCTGTAGGACTGCTTGGGAGATTTCATCCAGGCACAGAAACTGCCTTCCTGGGGTTTGTATGGGGAGCTTAGGGCAAATAAAAATGCCTTCTGGCTGCCTTCTCTTCATAGACCCTTTAAAATTTTAACTGAGAGGATCTGAGTTGACGTGCCTCCAGCTTCCAAATTTAGAGAGAGTAATAATTGTGGTACTGCTGCTGCTGCTAAGTCGCTCAGTCATGTCCGACTCTATGTGACCCCGGAGACGGCAGCCCACAAGTTTCCTCTGTCCCTAGGATTCTCCAGGCAAGAATACTGGAGTGGGCTGCCACTTCCTTCTCCAATGCATGCATGCATGCATGCTAGGTCTCTTCAGTCATCTCCGATTTTGGGCAACCCTATGGACAGCAGCTCACCAGGCTCCTCTGTCCATGGGATTCTCTAGGCAACGATACTGGAGTGGTTGCCATTTCCTTCTCCAAATCATGGTACTAGTATCTGCTTAGTGTATGGATTTAAGAAAGACATCGGGTCATGAAGTGACAAGCAACTAATTTATCAGGTAAGGAAAGAAAATACTGCTGACCTCTATCCCATCTCAGTATTCCCAGAAAACAAAGAAAGAAAACAATATTCATGGTTTCTCTCCTACCACCAATAAAAGCACAGAGGCCAGAGGAGGAGGGAGGGGCTGTAGGACTGCTTGGGAGATTTCATCCAGGCACAGAAACTGCCTTCCTGGGGTTTGTATGGGGAGCTTAGGGCAAATAAAAATGCCTTCTGGCTGCCTTCTCTTCATAGACCCTTTAAAAACACATGTATTTATTTATTTGGCTGCACTGGGTCTTAGTTGGGGTATTTGGGATCTTTTGTTTCAGCATTCAGACTCTTGGTTGCAGCATGCAAGGTCTAGTCCCCCGATCAGGGATCAAACCTAGACCCTCTGCATTGGAAGTACAGAACCTTAGCCACTGGACCACCAGGGAAATCCCTCTCCATAGATCTTAGCATCAGAGGTGGGAAGGTTAAACTGAACACCATCCCAGGGAACAATGGGCCACATTAGCAGAGACCATAAGAAGAAATGAGACACAGTGTAAGTAAAGCCAGATTATTTAACAAGAATCATTTGAAACCTTCACTTGTTAAGCTGTAATCCATTTCAAAACTGTAAGTGATAAGGATAAGAAATTGTGAAGAAAGAATAGTGTGGGGAGACTAGTATTTGGGTTAGTCCAGCCACAAAGTTTGAGACACTTTCAGTGCAAACTGCATGACATCCACGTGGCAGCCATATTCACCTTAAACGTGCATGTGTTAAGTGTATGTAATCTCACCATTCAAAGAACTAACAATTACTAGTTCCTCATTACCTCCCTGGTGGCTCAGAGGTTAAAGCGTCTGCCTTCAGTGCGGGAGACCCAGGTTCAACCCCTGGGTTGGGAAGATCCCCTGGAGAGGGAAATGGCAATCCACTCCAGTATTCTTGCCTGGAGAATCCCATGGACAGAGAAGCCTAGTAGGTTACAGTCCACGGGGTCGCAAAGAGTCGGACACAACTGAGCGACTTCACCTCATTACCAAAACCAGACATTTTATATTTCATTGTTTCCATATTATTATTACTATTTCATGCTTGCTATTGTAAATCAGGCATTTTGCCAAGTGCTTTAGTTATATCATTTTACTTTTTTACTGTCTTCGTTTTTAAAGATGAAGTGAAATTGTTAGTTGCTCCATCAGGCTAGTCTGTCCCTTGTGTTTCCCAGGCAAGAATACTGGAGTGGGTTGTCATTCCTTTCTCCAGGGGGTCTTCCCGACTCAGGGACTGAATCTGGGTCACCAGAATTGCAGACAGATTCTTTACTGAGCCACCAGAGTACTTGGTGAGGATAAGAACGTTGTCCAAGATCGCACAGTTATTAAGAGTAGACTCAGAAACTAAATTCATGTAACTCAAAGAATCCGTGTTCTTAGCCAAGATGTGTCCTGCCTCACAGTTTTTTTTTTTTTTTCTTAGCCCTTAAATTTAACCTTCCTCAGAATTAGACCAGATTTAGTACTGATGACTGTCTCAACTTAGTTCACGTTATTCCTTCTACCTGAAATGTCATTTTCCCCTTCTTATGTACAGTGCAAATCTTAGCCATTACTCAAAGCTTATCTTAAGCCCCACTGTTCTTTTAAGACTATTTATAAAGCACATATTTTATATATAGAAAGTAGGATGATATATTGGAGAAGGCAATGGCAACCCACTCCAGTACTCTTGTCTGGAAAATCCCATGGACAGAGGAGCCTGGTGGGCTGCAGTCCATGGAGTTGCTAAGAGTCAGACAGGACTGAGTGACTTCATTTCCACTTTTTAGTTTCATGCACTGAAGAAGGAAATGGCAACCCTCTCCAGTGTTCTTGCCTGGAGAATCCCAAGGACAGAGGAGCCTGGTGGGCTGCCATCTATGTGATCGCACAGAGTCGGACATGACTGAAGCGACTTAGCAGCAGCAGCAGCAGTAGGATGGTATATATTTGTACATGGTATATACACGTACAAATCCCAGGGAATGTACAAATATATTCAGAAAATATATATGACTGATTCCACACAAAAAATTCAATTGTTTCCTTTCACATTAAATTACATTTTCCCCATCATCTTAAATCCTTTTCAGTCTTACTATTTCTTTTATATAATTTTGAAATTTCTGATGTTCACTAATAGCTTTCTGATTAACTGGCTTTATGTATTCTTCTGTTTGCAAGAAATTTCTTTTATGGGTTCTCCATTATTCAGAAAATTTTGTAGGCAAGGTTATAATTTATGAAACAGGGAGATCATTCTTGAAAAAGACTGAACAGATTTTTAACTACTTCATTAAAGCAATCCATAAATAAAACAAAATACAATGCCAAGATAACTTTTGTAGTTGAGTTTCTAGCAATTACCTTTTTTCCCTTTAGTGGTACTGATATAATATTAAAGACATAATCTTCTTGTTTCATTTCTTTGTAATTCTTTTCTCATAAATATGGCTTGTAATCCAAAGTTTCCATATGTGATTAAGTGTCAATTGACTTTGTTTCTTAATATCTCCTATTTCCCCCAATCCTTGAAACAGAGCAATTGATGATGGGAAGCTCGAGAAATAAAGCAAAGTCCTGCTCCATTGCTGTGCCAACATGCCCCACTTGTGTGATCTTGGATCAGTTTCTCCTACCTTTGTGTTTCTGTCTCAAAACAGGGATAATCTTACCTAATTCAGTTAAATTGTTGGAAGGTTTACTGAAGCAATATGAAGCTTCTAGTGGATTGCTATCTCATGAGTAAGAGCTTATTGTTTATTGAATCAAGAATAGCTCTAGTTCTCAGATATTTTCATCAATTTCCTCACTAGATATATGCTTGCATTCATTAGTCACCAGTAACTTAATTGCTTGATTCCTTAAGGCTTAGATCACAGGATATTTGCGTCATATAACAAACATGTAGCCCAGCTAACACTTTTTCAGTAGCGCAAAGTGCTAAGCATCGTAGGAGCACTTCTTATAGATTTCTGTTGTTCAGTCGCTAAGTAGTGTCTGACTCTTTGCTAGCATGACTTACTGACTGACTGTATTATCTTATAGATAATCTTATTTAACCATCATGATAATCCTAATGAGAAAAAACTGGCAGAGGTTACTAATAAACATAAAAAAAATTCATCTCTCTTTCTTTCCAATCAAATATCTTCCAGGAAAGATTTTATTTTCTAGACTCCTTTTAGTTAAATATGACCTCGTGGTGAAGTTCTTTGGCCATGTGGTGAAATTCTTGCAAAGGGATTTTGAGTAAAACTGATGTACGCCATATCTGATATATAGGATTTTCCTCCTTCGTGTTATCTTTCACTTTTATCCTCACAGGCACTCAGAGATGACAACTACTCTAAAAAGAGAAAACATCAGAGGTGGGGGGGTTTCTGGCTAAACAACTTGATAGGGTTCTTGCTGGAGTCAGGCCAAGGTGATAAGATCCTAAGGGTAGGGGATGAGGAATTTGATGATAACAACATTGGGAGGTTTTCCCAAACTGATCCAAAAGATTCTGGCTAAAACTGTATTAAGGGAGCCAAGGACAGAGCTTAAAAGAATGAGATTTGGTCCAAAAGGGAATTCAGAAAAGCCTGACTAAAATCTGGCTAAGGAGTCTTGATCACTACCAATCAAGTAGTTTGAGTGTCCAGATCCAAAGTGTACTTTCATTTTTTTCTAACTCTTGTCTTAGAGTATCCTCTCAATCCATGGACTGATTTACATTGTAATTTGAAGGTAAAAATTATGAAATCTAATCCTATAATTGTGCACCTCATTTGTGAATATACATTACCTTTTGTGTCTAGTTATACAATAAAAAAATTTTAAAAGATAATGAAAATGCAATTTGCCACTACTTGAGTAGCCAAAATGTGTAGATTATATAGGAGAAATAAAGCAAATAACAAGAGATAGCATTCTAGATGCTTCCTAGGTAGCTCAGTGGTAAAGAATCTGTCTCAACGCAGGAGACATGGGTTCAGTCTCTGAGCTGGGAAGATCCACTGGAGAAGGAAATGGCAACCTGCTCCAGTATCCTTGCCTGGGAAATTCCACGGACAGAGGAGCCTGACAAGCTACAGGCCATAAAGTCATGACAGCAACTGAGCATGCATGAGAAAGCAAAGTTTGCTTTCTACAGAGTCTAGAAAATGGGACTCCCTAGATGCTTCTTGAGCTATGAAAAAAGAAACATATATGTTTCGGTGCTATTCATACAAAACAACTCCTCCCTGCAGCTTGCTGAGTTCTTTGCAGAGGCAAGAGAGAGGAATCAGACATCAAACATCAGAAAGCTGCAGGCTCATCTCAGCAGAGTTTGCATTTTTATCTTAGCAAGGAACTTGTCCAGACTTCAACTTCTTTCTCCTGCCACTTTGCTGTCTGCTCAGGCGAGATCATTCAGAAAAGACTTCACAGCATTTCCACTGCTCAGCCTTGCTGCTGCTGCTCATCTCAGTACTGGGCATGATATCTGCCCTGAGAGATTCCAGAGGCCAGTCAGTGACCCAGCCTGGCGACCCTGTTTTGGTCTTTGAAGGAACCTCACTGGAGCTGAAGTGTAACTATTCCTACGGTGCAACTCCCTGTCTCTTCTGGTACATCCAGTACCCCAGGCAAAGACCTCAGCTGCTCCTCAAGTACTTTTCAGGGAACACCGTGGTTCAAGGCATTAGAGGCTTCGTGGCTAAATTTAAGAGCAGTGATTTTTCCTTCAACCTGAGGAAATTCTCAGCCCATTGGAGTGACTCAGCTGAGTACTTCTATGCACCGAGTGTCACAGTGCCTGGGACTGCAGGAGGAGTTGAACACAAACCACTCATGGTAGTGGAGTTTTCAGACACTCAAGATCGCTTCTCGTCTTATTTTAAACTATCTTTTGCTATATGATTGCAAATGAGGCAAAGAGAGCTGAGCAGACAGAGGTACTTTTATATAAGCCTACAGTTCTATGTCTGGTAAATTTTATTTCGGGAACTTTTTACTTGCTTTAGAAACCACGTAACAATAAATAGTTAAGATCCTAGAATGATGTTCTTATCATGTACTAATCAGATGTTTAAGGACTTGCCTTTAGGTTGACTGTTTTAAGGGACTGACTGTATGGGTTTTCATTTACCCCTCTGTGTCTCACTCAAGACAGAAAATTAAAGATGAACTGTTCATGTTCTCTCCCTGAAAATTTGCCACCTTAACTTGGTCATTCACAAACAATTTTCTTGAAATTCTTTCCCCCTGGGTCTCACTGTGTTGGTCACAAAATGTTAGAATATTTTTTCTGAATATTTATTTCACTTAGTAGGACTTCTGAAGTTGGTTAACACTAAGAGAATGATTAGAATATTACAGGGCTTAGAAAACTGTTATAGTCATATTAGTTCTGGCAACTCTTTAAGAATAGCACCTAAGGAGAATGGAGATTTAGAATTCATCATATCTAAAGAATTTTTCTCAGTTATAAAGGTAGCCTCTCATTCTTTTGGTATTCTCTTAAATTCTATAAATCTACATCTGAAATTTGTGAATATAACTCCTTTGCTGCTTTCTTCCAGCTATGGACATTTTTCCCCTGCCTTGCTTTCATCCTGTTCTTGTATGATTTCACTGTTAGAATGTTAGAGTTTGATACTTATATGTTAAAATTGTCATAATTAATCAGGTAGCAAGTTTAGCAATTCAAACTCTGCTAGAATATTGATAAGAATTTTAATGAATACTTGGATTGGAGAAGGAAATGGCAACCCACTCCAGTGTTCTTGCCTAGAGAATCCCAGGGACAGGGCAGCCTGGTGGGCTGCCGTCTATGGGGTCGCATAGAGTGGGACATGACTGAAGTGACTTAGCAGCAGCAGCAGCATAGTTTAAACAAAGGCAATGAAACCAAGGTATAAACCTAATATCCATAAGAACAAAATAAAACCAATGCAGTCTCTAATTAGCTAGAGATGTAAGTCTTCCTTTTAGGGGCATGTTGTAGAGGACAAGTTTGCAAAGAGGTTAAAAGAAATTTGGAATCACACTTTTCTGAGTTGGAATCCTGGCTCTGGCTCTCCAAATAACTGGCAAGTTATTTAGTTTCTCTCAGTTTCTTTATGTGTAAAGTAAACTTGTTCCAAGTATTTAATAAGATGCTATTGATAAAGGACCTAAAATAGGGCCTGGTGTATAGTTAACAATAAATATTGATTGCTGTGCTGTTATTTATGGCAATGCCTACCATGCTCCACCCAACCTTCCTTCATATATTATCTCTCTAGTCTTTCTACTTCAGCTTGGGTGGAGATATGCATGCATACACATACTAAGTCACTTCAGTCATGTAGCGACTCTGTGCAGTGCTATGGACTGTAGCCCACCAGGCTCCTCTATCCACGGGATTCTCCAGGCAAGAATACCAAGTAGTCTGCCATTTCCTCCTCCAGGAATTTTTACTGAACCAGGGATTGAACCCACATCTCTTTATGTGTCTTGCAGTGGTAGGCAGGTTCTTTACCACTAGCGCCATCTGGGGATAAGGTCTCTCAACTAAAAAAAAAACGATCCTGTATTTTTAATTATCATTTAAATTATCACCTTTCACCTCCCTTTTTATCAGCTATTTGTTTTTTTTAAAAGTAAGCTCTTTCTCCCTTAAGGTATTATTTTCCATTATCATGGAAGGGAGGAGCTGTTCATTTACAAGCAAAAGTAAATAAAGTAAAATAAAATATATTCTGTTGATGTCACAAAAAGAGACGCAGTCAGGCAGCATCCTGAACTAGATAAGGCTGCTAAATCCAGTTATCAGTATATAAAGACAGAGGACAGAGGAACACATCAAACGATACCATTAAGATGCCATCTGTAAACTCAAGAGAGGATACTCTACAGGATACAGGACAAGGCTTCTTCAACAAATAAATTACAAGATGAAAGACATAGATGGAGATCCGTAGATTAAAAGATTCTTATGGTACATGTGAATCATTCATAATGCATGGACATCATTTGGATTTTGGTTGGCTAAGTTTTTGTCCTTTTTTATTCCATAGGATGGTTCTAATAGTGCTTAGTTATCTTTCGCTTCATTCAAAACAATTTTGTTAGATGCTGTCATATCATCATGCATTAAAAATGAAAAACATGGAAATTGGTGAATGTTTGTATAGCCATTTTAATATTGAAGATGGAAGTAAAAAAACTTTTTCAGTGTTTGTGTTTTATCATTTCAAGAAAGGTAAAAATGCAACTGAAACAAGATTTGTACAGTGTATGAAAAAGGTACAACGACTGACAGAATATGTCAAATTCTGTCAAATCAAAAAAAAATATGTCAAATCAAAAGTGATTTGCCAAGTTTCATGCTGGGCATTTCTCACTATATGATACACACACACAGTCAGGTAAACCAGTTGAAGTTGATAGTGATGAAATCAAGATATTAATTGAGAACAATTAATGTGTTAACCACTCGGAAGATAGCTGACATACTCCAAATATCCAAATCAAGCATTGAAATTATTTGCACCAGCTGTTTACACTCATCTCTTTGATGTTTGGGTTTCACATAAGTTAAGTGATAAAAGCCTTCTTGACCACATTTCCCATGCAATTCTTTACTGAAAAGTAAGGAAAACATTCCATTTTAAAAGTAAGTTGTGATGGAAGATGAAAAGTGGGACAGAAGAGATCATGGGGAAAGTGAAATGAACTACCACCAACCACGCCAAAGACCAGTCTCCATCCAAACAAAGTGATGTTGAATATACAATGGTATTGGAAGGGAATCCTCTATTATGAGCTACTTCTGAAAAACCAAACAATTAATTCTAACAAGTACTGCTCCCAATCAGACCAACTGCAAGCAGCACTTGGTGAAAAGGGTCTGAAATTAGTCAATAGAAAATGCACAAATCTTAAATCATGATAATGCAAGACCACAGATTTCTTTGATGCCCAGGCAAAAACTATTACACCTTGGCTGGAAGTTCTGATTCATCCTCCATATTCATTAGAAATTGCACCTTCAGATTTCCATGTCTTTGTCTTTACAAAACTGTCTTAATGGAAACATATTCAATTCCCTGGTAAAAATGTACCTAGAACAGTTCTTTACTCAAAAAGATTAAAAATTTTGGAAACATGGAATTATAAAGTTGCCAGAAAAATGGCAGAAGGTAGTGGAACAAAATGGTGAATACATTGCTCAATTAAGCTCTTGGTGAACATGAGAAATGTGTCTTTTATTTGTATTTGGAGACCTAAGGAACTTTTGGCCACCCCAATATGAATGTGGTATTTGCTTAAATTAGGTATGTGGTGAGAAGAAAAATAGTGAGAGATGGATGAAGCAAGCTTGGCCATGAGTTAATCATTTTTACATCTTGGCGATGAATACACACGGGTTTATTGTACTATTTTGTTTACTTGTGTATGTTTGAAGTTTTCCATTGCAAAAAGATTATTTAAAGGAAATGACTTCTGATCTTATAACAATGTAGCATAATTTAAGGTAAAAATCATTTCAAATTTAGAGGATTCTCTGGTTTCCTTGATTAGAATTCCAAGACATGTTTGAAGATGGCCAATCTAAAACATTTTATGCTGATATTTTGAAGGATACAATAATATAGTGTCTCATTTTTCTAATTTTTTTCCAATACTCCTGGATGGTCAGGTATAAAATAATGAAAGCAAAGATCACTTTTCTATAACTTCTAGGATGTTATTGATAACCTACATGTCAATAGAAACTATCAAAGTGCAGTAAGAGTTAGGCAGTTTAGTATGTTACTTTTCTATTTAACTTCAGCAATATTTCAATGTAGTTGTTGAAATGCATTCTGAAACCAAAACTCAATTATATGATAATTACTAATCATTTTGAATTACCTTCAATTACTAAAAAAAAATTTGGGGAGAAAGAATAGAGATAAGATTTAATA
>SJYC01048816.1:0-11425 GCA_006408675.1 Madoqua kirkii | reverse complement strand
GATTTTGAAAACAAGACATAGATTCATGAAACAGAAAAGTTGAAGAATGTTTATATATACATAATATAAATGCTTAAATTACTGTTTAAAGATGAAATTTCTATGAAGCTAAAATTAATTATTTTAATTTTACAGGATGTATTAACTTTGTTTCTACTTAATTAAAATTTGAGAAAAATTCAGAAATTTCCTTATTATCCAGACATCTATAAATCAGTTTCTGATCATTGCTCTAACAAAATAACACAAACTTAGTGGATTAAAAATGACACATGTAATCTTACAGTTCTGGAGTACAAACTGGGTCCCATTGGGCTAAAAATCAAGATGTTGGCAGAGTTGTGATCCTTTCTGGAGCTTAAGGAAGACTCTAACTTCTTGTTTTGTCCAGCTTCTAGAAACTGCCTGATTATTTTGGCTAATGGCTCCCTTATATTTTTAAAGCTACCAATGGCCAATTGAATCTTTTACACATGATAACACTGTGGCATCAACTCTTTTGTTTCTCTGTTAGACATTTAGTGCCACCTGTAATTAATTAGGAGGCTTCCCTGGTAGCTCAGCTGGTAAAGAATCTGCCTACAATGTGGGAGACCTGGGTTCAGCCTACCTGGATAAAGCAGAATAATCTATTTTAAAACCAACTGATTAGCCACCTTCATCCTGTTTAGTAACTTAATTCTTCCTAATTTTTCTTTGCCATCAATTCAGTCAGTTCAGTCGCTCAGTCGTGTCCTACTTTGTGACCCCATGAATCGCAGCACGCCAGGCCTCCCTGCCATTATCAACTCCCAGAGCTCACTCAAATTCACGTCCATTGAGTCAGTGATGCCATCCAGCCATCTCATCCTCTGTTGTCCCCTTCTCCTCCTGCCCCCAGTCCCTCCCACCATCAGCGTTTTTCCAATGAGTCAACCCTTCTTCACATGAGGTGGCCAAAGTACTGGAGTTTCAGCTTTAGCATCATTCCTTCCAAAGAACACCCAGGACTGATCTCCTTTAGAATGGACTGGTTGGATCTCCTTGCAGTCCAGCTAGAACCTAATATATTCACAGGTTCCAGGAATAAAAACACAGATGTGGACATATTGGGAGAGGAGGCCATTTAGTTAACACATAGGCTAACTAAACTCCATAAGATTTAAACTTTTGCTTTTTTTTTTTTTAATGTGAAAAACAGACACTTCTCTTTCACAAACAGGTTATATCACTATTTTGTTGTTGTTTAGTCACTAAGTCTTGTCGGACTTCTGTGACCCCAAGGACTGTAGGCCACCAGGTTCCTCTGTCCATAAAATTTCCCAGTCAAGAATACTGGAGTGAGTTGCCATTTCCTACTCCAGGGGAATCTTCCCGACCCAGAGATCAAACCTGCTTCTCCTGTACTGCAGGCAGATTCTTTACCATTGAGCCACGAGGGAAGTCCCATGTTCCTATTTTACTGTTTGTTTTTTTTTTAAAAAGATTGCTTAAAATTAATAGTACTGAGTTCTCTCAGATGACTCAGATCAAAAGATCTATAAAGGCTATTTTGAATGGATATCCAAACCCTGAAGAAATGTTTACTGATGTTTTCAAGTAATACATCTAAAGTTTCCAAATACCGAAGAAGGCACTGTGGACTAAGGAATACCCTTACCTCAGCAGAATTTGTTTATGACTTAGGCATAATGTGTGATGAAATTTCTAAGCTGTGTGATCTATCCAAACATAACATTGCCAGAAAGACATAACATTGCCAGAAGCCTGTTCTAGAGTGTCAAAGCAGATTCAGGTCTTTGCTTCAGTGGCTGACAATCTTGGATCTTTTGCTGCAGAGGCTGTCAGAACTTTTCAGAACTTGCTCTTTTAACAAAATTCACTACACACAACAGAATGTCTTTTCAAAAGTGATGGAGAAATTCCCATTAGTCTTCAAGATAAAAAGACCAAAGTTATACACAATTGCTTTCTTTAAAACTGCTATTTTTTTTTCTAGGTGGCTATATGTAAAATCATAAACTATATTATGATTAAATTACCTTCAGAAAACTATTTGATACCCGAATTAAGATGAGTACACCTAGACTTCTATCCACTTTCTTACTTAGACATAATTTTCTATAATCTTTCATTTTTAGACTCAACAGTCATAACAACTGCTTTCTGAGAACTATTTTTTAACATGGACCCACCCAACAATCTGCTCCTAAAGTATTTGCATTTCAGTGATAACTCCTACAGGTCATTTGCTGAAGTACAATCTAAAAACCCATTGTATGTTCAGCTAAACCCACATGAAGCATTCAGTATATGGGAAAAACACAGAGTAAACTAGTGGTTATTCCACTGAAATGAGAAGTCCTCTCAATCATTTAGTTTTGTCAGCTGCTTCAGGACACCAGTGTCCATTCTGTTTATTTTTCCTGTTTTATTCTGGAGAAATCTATCTGATTCATATTCTGAATATACTGTTCAGTTATGCATAGTTATGCTAGCTATTGAATAAAGGCAAATTAAGAAAATTATCATTTAACGTAATATATTTGAATGAACTCAACATTTTGGCCTAACATTTCTGTCAATAGCATCACAATTCTCTCAGTTCCTGGGGTGCAAGATATCATTCCTCTCTCATTTCCCTATCTCTTCTTCCCTTTTTTCCCTCATGCAAAGCACTAATGAAAAGTGATGACCACTGCCATCTCTATTCTAGATACAAAGTTGTATATTCTCTCTAATTCATACAATATTACAGGCAAGAATTATTATTATTTTTTTGACAAATGAGGAAAGTGAAGATCAAGAAGATGAAATGACTTGCTTACAGCCATGTCACTGAGTCACACGGGACCTAAGATTGAAACCCACCAGGTCTGTTTTGTTTAAAGGAAAAGCCACATGTGTTGAACAGTGATGCCTCTAATTAGTCAAGTCATAGCAATTGTCTCTCTAAAGTTGTCTATATAAGCTCCTTCCTCTCTAGACTGTTTTTTCCCCTTGTCCAGACCTTTATCACATCTTATTTCAACTCTTAAAATAACTCCTCAACTGGTTTTTGCAATTCCAATATTTCAATCCTTAAAAGTCAGATTAAACCACTTTGATCATGCCCATTCCTTGTTCAAAAACCTCCAAAGGTGCCACATTGCCGAGAGGTGGGTTTTCCAGCAGGCTGATCACAGACCTTTGCCAGATGGATCATAAAACCACATTACCACATTCTTCGTGGGCTTCCTCCTCTCCGCTGTTGTTGACTCATACATTTGAAATGCACAGGGAGGGCTGCCATGCCAGTCACTTACTTGCATTTCAAATGCCCCAGATTAAAGAGAATATGAATGATTAGAAGCTTTCAGCATGTCCCTCTTCTCTGCCACGTCCCATTCATTTGGGGCAGTTGGCTAGAAACCACACAGACTGAAATACCACAGGCAGCCTGCAAACTTCTAATTCTTCCCTTGATCCTTGTGGGATTCTGACAGAATTTCCCTTTTATCAAAATGTCTGATACTTTTCTCAGTTTCTTCCCTTGAACAAATATTTAAAACCATCAGACTGTCCAATTCAAAATGCATGCCCCCAAATCTCAGAGATGTCGATTTACAAGACACAATGCAAACTCCTTACCCTGTATTCACAGCTCTTTGTAATTTGGCACCATTTCCCATTTAGCTTTATTTTCACTGCTTTCCCAACATTCACCCTGGACTTCAGTGATCCCTGACTACTGGCTAAAACTTACCAGGTGGCTCAGGTGGTAAAGAATCCACCTAACAACGCAGGGACTCAGGAGATGCAGGTTCAGCCACCGGCTACAACCTCACCATCATTCTCATGCATTCATACTGCAATATTTATTCAAAGCATCTCTTCTGCCTAATTTGTCATCTGCATTGTTCTGTATTTACCTGAATGTTAAACAACTCTTTCTGCTTAACTCAAGATTAAAATAGAGAACTGAAGCTTCCCGTATTAGCCCAAATACTCTCTGTAGTCCAACCCAGAATATGAGTTTCTAACCCGAGTGGTGAATCTAGGTGAATATTGTCTAGAAGATCACTCTCCACTGAAAATAGCTGGAGCATGTCATGTTCATGAACTTAGTGATGCAATTTCAGGATTATAGAACTTAAAAAATATTAGAGATAATTTTATACAATCTTCTCACTCAACTGATGCCTATGCTATAATTCTTTGCATTGATAGTTCTTGTATGTATGTGTGTGAATGATCCCTAATTTAAGGGAGGAAATGCCTTATACATTTTTACATTTCCTGGTGGTAAACATTTGTGTGTGTGTGCATGCTAAGTCACTTCAGTTGTATCCGACTTTACAACGCTATGAACTGTAGCCCTCCCAGGCTCCTCTGTCCATGGGCATTCTCCAGGCAAGAATACTGGAGTGGGTTGCCATACCCTCCTCCAAGGGATCTTCCCAACGCAGGGACTGAACCTGTGTCTCTCTGTTTCCTGCATTGGCAGACAGATTCTTTACTACTAGCACCACCTGGGAAGCCCAGTGGACATTATTTGATATATGATATATTGACTAAGTGAAAAATTCAAGATAACAGGGCTGGCTAAATGTTATCAGAAATTACATAAAGTGCTAAATTTAATTTTAAAGGGAATTGTGGATATAATTAAATATGAAAGTGGCCAAGAAGGAAAGCTGCAGGGAAATTAATTTCAAAGTTTCTCCAAAAATATCTGGGCATAAGAAATATACAGTAGAAAGCATATGAACAAAGAGGTAAAAAATAATTTTTTAATTAGATTATTTTTTCTGAGATAAGACACTAGGACAATCACTGAATAACACCAAAATAAGACAATAAGAGCCTGACTGTAGAAAAATTCCTAGTACAGAACGTGGAAAACCATTTTTAAAAAAATAAAGTAACTTTATAAAGGTTGAAATTATAACAAAGCCACACACTAAAACGTCTAGAAGCCATTATCTATAATTTTCCCTAAACTGCTTATTTTGAACAAATAGTTGCTATTCTAAGGTGAATTAATTAGGAACTATATTTGTTTTCGTTGGATGTACAACTGCAGTGAAGTCATGCGTTAAGTTTGTTAAAGCTCAGTCATTTTTTTTCAACAGCACTTCAGGCTCTATATTCACTCCAAAGACACATATAACAAAAATATCCACCTCTACCTCAAGTTTTAAGTCTCTAAAAGGCTATGACTATACTTCACTCAATGTTTGTTAAGTAAACACTAAAAATTTGATTGTCAAAGTTATTACCTTATAAAGAAAAAGAAACTGATATTTTAAAGACAGAGCGCTCCTAAGATTGAAAACTAACCAACACAGAATTATGCATCTTCTATCACCAAGTCCTAAATATCACAAGGTGGCAGTTCCTCTTCCTCTTAGCTATGCTGCAAGGAACTTTGCACTTGGAAAGATGAACCAAGAAGAGAGCAGGCCACCACTCCCAAGGCCAGTTGGGCAATTGCTATCAGAGTCACTAGGAAAAGAGATGGTGACTACATCCCTTGCACTTTCGCAAGCTGAGTTCCCATCTCCTGAATCCATACAATGGTTAGATTACAATACTCGGTAGCTTTTTTGCTCAGATATTCCTAATTTCATCCCACAAGTTCAGGTGCAGTGATGTTGCCTGACCTGAGGAGTTTCGATAGTGTAAATCTGGGAGTCTATGTAAAATTTCCAGTTGATTCTATTAATTTGGCAAAAATAAGGTTGATTGGTTTGTTAACGAAGCTCCATGTTTGAAAATTTCAGTTCCTTGCCTCTCTTGGCCACGTCTGGTGGTGTGCTAGTGTGGAGGGATGCATTTATCTTGCAACAGTGGGAGTGTTCCCACCTCAACTACAGTGTACACGTAAAATGTAACTTTCAGGATTCTCAGTAATTAATTTCTTGCTCTGGACTCCTCTCCCTTCCCTTACCATTTTAACTGATTAGTAGAAAGAATATTGAAACTGTTGAAATATTATACAAGAAGCACCTGATGGCTCAGTGGGTGAAGACTCCACTGTTATTCTAGAAGACACAGGAGATGCAGGTTCAGTCCTGGGGTCATTCCAAGATGCCCTGGAAGAGGAAATGACAACCCACTCCAGTATCGTTCCCTGAAAAATCCCATAGACAGAGGAGCTTGACAGGCTAAAGGGCCACATAGAGTCAGACCCTGCTGAGTGACAAAGCACAGCATATTACCACTGCCACCTGCCTTGAGAGAAACATAGTCTTTTTTGAGAAACTTGTGATATTTTGAAGCTCTTTACGATTTCTTTCTTTGTTTCTCCTCTGATGGCCTCCAGATGGCACAGGGAAGACTTGTGTCATCTCGTTGTGGGAAGCAAAGAACATCTTTCCTCTGTGTGGTCCTTCTCTACAGGCTGTTACTTATCTCCACTGGAGATGTCATCTTCTGGATGGCTCTGTGGACATCTTCCAGCAGAAATTACAGCAGTTCTCTCTGCATGAACTAGTGTATGGCTTCTGGAAAACTCAGCTGTTCTATGTTGAGCCCCTTGAAACTCAGCTAAGTCTTGTCTAGTCAGATTTCAGAGTGTCCACCTCAGAATTTTTGCTATGGGATTCACTTGCCCCACACAGTGACTTCCTCTTGGCTGACACTCCTACAGCACCCCACGACAACCTGTGAATCTTTCATGACATTTGAAAGTCATGGCAAATTAAGGAGTGCCCTGTGGCAGGCTCTTTCATGCTCTCTAGTCCACCTTGCCATTTTTGGTTCAAGCTCACATATTGGCATGGGACCTCTCAAATTAATTTAGGTTTTCTCATTCCATTGTCTTGAGGTCAGATGAACTATTTCTGGAATAATACCAAGCCATTCTTTTATTGTTTGACAGACTTCACTGAAGTGAGTAAAGGAATCTAGAGCAAGACATTCATGGCTAATTGGTTATTAGCCTATTTATCTATCTATCTACCTGTCTCTACCTCTGTCTCTCTCTCTCCCTCTCTCTCTCCCTCTCCCTCCTAGTTAAAAAAAGGCCCTCTATGCCCTTCCTGTCAAGAAAGGATTTTCTTTGTATTGTTTTTATTATTATTTTCTTTATGTTCTTCACCTTTGCCTTGAAGGGAGAAAAGGCTACAGGAAAAGTTGTTAAATTGCTGAGAAGGGAAAATATATGAGGAAATATTTCAAACATACTTTCATTAAACATATCTGGGGAATTACAAGTACTTTGGTATAGTGACCAATTAATTCCTAAAGGCATAGACATCTGAAATGGGAAATAGTGTGCCCAGGCTATTTCAGCTGATACTACAATCAGGAAAATAACTTCAAGAGTGACACATTTTCTTGATTTAGGGAGATAGTTTCATGGTTAAGAATAAGAACTCTAAGACATGTTATCTGGGCTCAAATTCCATATCCACTGCCCACTTACCATGTGCCCTTGGGAAATCTACATCCCCTCTTTTTATACTTTAGTTTCCTCATCTATAAAAGCAAGAGTTTGAGTATCTATTTTGGATGGTATGTATAAAAACTCAGAAGAATGCTTGGCATACTGGAAAAACTCAAAAAGGGTTACATTTATTAGCATTGTTGTATTGAAAATAAAACCTCTTATTTTCTAACCTAGTGAGAAAATCCATCACTACTTATGGTGATTGTGCAGTGGAATGTATCCTTGACCACTACATTTATCCCTTGAAATTTTATCCACTTTATTTTAGCAGAATAAAAACAAAATGGTACTATGCCAAGTCTCATTGCTATTTAATCATACAACTTGAAATGACAATGCTTAGTCAATCCCTGTTAGATTTTAAGTAATCAGTGTGTGTTTATTTCCCTAAAAAGTCAGCAATCAATACAATGCTTTCATTTTCTCCTTATTTCACTTGAAATAATTTTTTTCTCTGATGTTCATAAGTTCCATTAGAGTTTATGAAAATCTTGGGGTCAAGCCAGAAGACAAAATTTGGCCCCAAGGGACATGTGGCAAGCTGCCACAACAATTGGTTCATATTTAGTCATGTAAGACAACTTGAAACATTATTATTATTGAACAGTTTGTTCCCCAGATGTTACTACAACTAGTGAGGCACCTTGAAGTTACACTGCAGATTATGTTTTAATGAAGATCTGAGTTTGACTTGACTCATCCATAATTGGTCTTCCCTCATATCTCAGTTGGTAAATCATCTGCCTGCAGTGCAGGAGACCTGGATTTGATTCCTGGTTTGGGAAGATCCCCTGGAGAAGGAAATGGCAACCCACTCCAGTATTCTTGCTGGGAGAATCCCATGGACAGAGGAGCCTGATAGGTCCATGGGATCAAAAGAGTCAGACATGACTTAGCGACTAAAGCACCACCACCACCACCCCACACCATCCATGATTATACTTTAATTTCTCTTTACTACTCCATTTTCTACATGAATTTAGTTTTGAAATCAACCAACTTTTTTTTCATCAGCAAACTGTAAGAAATTGTTTGTGACAGTATTTTCAAGCATGTTGCTCTCTGAAAAAAATGAGAAATGTATTTAAAGAAATGTCAGTATGGACAAATGCAAAAGCTTAATGGCCACTCAGAAACAAACACGGAAAAATGTGATGAGAAACCCCTAAGATGGTCATAGTTAAAGGAAGACAATTAAGTGATGCAGTTTACTTTAAAATGTTTAATATAATAGTGATTGGAAAATTAAAAGCCAATACAAAATGTCAAAATAAATACTGTGTATCAAAGGTATATTGAAATTAGGAAACTAGGCAAGTATGATACTTGAATTATCTGTAACAAAATCCAGCAAGCTAGAACACTCCAACCATAAACAATAAAAGACATTAAGATATGTGAAGCCAAACTTTAAACTTGTAATTGCTGTAAAAACCTAAATTATTTCTAGAGAATGGATGATTTGCTGAATAAGAGATTTACTGGGAAGAAGTAGCCTCATGCACACTTAAAGAGGTTTCAGCGTGGTAAAGTTCTTTGATTTCCACGAGAAATGAAATTCTCAGATTTGACACAGCAGGTTTAGGGTGGGCTGCTCCCAAAGTGAACTTCCTTGTCTCTTAATCAGTTTTTTTTCCTTTCTTAGCATATTTTAAGTGCAACTAAAAGCCTTTGAGAAAGCTTTGTATTTGCTTATGTGAATACTAAAAATTACCATGTAAAAATGACATAAAGATTACTACTTCAATCCTTGAGCAGGAAATCAGACTCTTCTTCACTAATATAATTGGTAACGTATCAGAAATAATAATATAGCTCTATCTTAGTAAAAATAACCACATCTGAAGTGTTTTTGAATGACTGACTGAATGAAAGATATGCATTGTTATAGGATAGTCATAGTTATAAAATTTAATATCAAAATGCAGAAATATAAATATAAACCACTTCATTTAGAAGATCTACAGGTAACTCTAAAAAATTGGAACTCTAGAAATCAGAAGTATTTTTTTGATATGTGCCATGAAAATGCTACATGCTACCCTACTTAATGAGATAGAATGGGCCAATGAGGCATCTTGTTATTAAAATAACTTAAGTAAAAATTTTGATTAATTTCTTAGTGTTTGTAATATCCTGTGAGTTTGTATACAGTTTCAAAGTGGACTGGGCACTTATCAAAGTATGAGTATGTCAGAACTGATGAAACTGGAAATATCTACTTTTTTTTCCAGCTACTTTCTTACCACTTTGCTTACCATTCCTATTCCAAAAAAAAAAAAAAAGTGGTAGAATGCATTGCATAAAATTAATGTTCAAGTCAGATAAAAATATCTAATATAAAAATATTAGCTAAAAGTTTTGCTTCTGCCTGTCTATGTGTGCTCCCCTATAAATTTACATATTATTTTCAAACCCCAAAATATAGCACTTTATATGTCAGCCATATACTTTACTCTATAAGCACTCACTCTTGTGTAACTTCTTTCTCACGCTATCATCGGTAATTTCAAGAGTCTTAGAAAAGAGGAAGATATAAATTTAAAAAGAGACATACATGTGCATGAACAATGTGGACTGGAAACAGCACTCTAAAGAAGTTTAGGAGCTAAAAAACATAGGAAAAGACTTAATTCAAAAATAATTTCTCTTAGTAACGTTATTTTTATTAGAAATTGTCCAGAAATACTTTGTAATCTAATGCAATATCAGATAAGGTTTTAAATTTACATCAGAAAAATACCAGTAGAGCAAATTTTACAGAGCAATAAATATTTGCCAACAGTACAATTTTCAAATTCAGACTAACAGGAAGATGCAGAACAAAGGTGTAGGCAAAACAATGAAACAGTTTGTTATGCTAAGTTTATTGCATTTAAATCTGAAAAGGGTAGTTAAAAGATAATGAAAGTTGAAGGAAAACACGTCTAATATTTTCCTTCCATTTGAAATAATTTTTCTAAATTGCATTCAATTTCTGTGAAAAAGTCTCTCTAAACATTCTAAACACAAATAAACTTGACTGTTGTCCCAAGGTGATCATTTTTAAGCATGTAAAAATTAATATTTTTAAAACATTTCTTAAAATCTTTTGTTAAAACAGTCAAAAACACTAGGAATTATTTCATTGGCTAATCACCCTAACCTTACTTTATATATTACCGCTTGGACTAACCAATCAAAATGCAAAATATTAGCAAGGTCATAGTAGTATAACAAAACATACACTATATTTCACAGATTACAAAAGACATTAAAATTCTGATACCCCATTCATAAGGAAAAGATTGTAATGAGAATAGAAAATGGCACAACATTAATTCATTGTGTGACAAAGAATATAATGAGAATGGGAAATAGTACAAACATAACTCATTCTTGTTACAGTTTTAAGATTGTAATGTCATGGTTCATATCACATACTTAGCAAGAAGGTGGTAGTCAATGTGTTGCAATATTCAATGGCTATTCTGAATTTAGTAACAGCATTATTTTAAATACATGTATGTATCTATACACGTAGTATTTTAAATTGTGTACTTTCAGAAATGGGTGTGTTTAAAAATTAAACAATGTTGCTAAAAAGTTTTATTTGAAAAGATAGCTTGTATATGATTAAAATATGAAGAGCACTATCATAAATCCACTGGACAAGTGAAAATGTGAAACTAAAATGTGCTATTGGATACATTCAAGTTAATATTTTAAAATGGAATAAAATCTATTGGTAAGTAATGGCTTTAAATCATTTTATAAACCAATGCATGATTTCATAAAATATTTAACTATTACATTGCAAAGTCAGGAATGTTTGCAGTGTGGTTACAAGTTTTCACCCAATAATCAGTTCTGCTCTCTGACTTTCCTGAACACAAATATGGTCTCTAGAATTACTGGAGATTATATTCTAGGAACTGTGAAACACCGAGAAAGAAAAACTGATATTTTGTAATAAAAATACAGTCTTTAATAGTAGCATAAAAAGACTAATGAGCACTTTTTAAAATTTTT
>SJYC01048815.1:0-21756 GCA_006408675.1 Madoqua kirkii | reverse complement strand
TGTTGCAATATTCAATGGCTATTCTGAATTTAGTAACAGCATTATTTTAAATACATGTATGTATCTATACACGTAGTATTTTAAATTGTGTACTTTCAGAAATGGGTGTGTTTAAAAATTAAACAATGTTGCTAAAAAGTTTTATTTGAAAAGATAGCTTGTATATGATTAAAATATGAAGAGCACTATCATAAATCCACTGGACAAGTGAAAATGTGAAACTAAAATGTGCTATTGGATACATTCAAGTTAATATTTTAAAATGGAATAAAATCTATTGGTAAGTAATGGCTTTAAATCATTTTATAAACCAATGCATGATTTCATAAAATATTTAACTATTACATTGCAAAGTCAGGAATGTTTGCAGTGTGGTTACAAGTTTTCACCCAATAATCAGTTCTGCTCTCTGACTTTCCTGAACACAAATATGGTCTCTAGAATTACTGGAGATTATATTCTAGTTAATATTTTAAAATGGAATAAAATCTATTGGTAAGTAATGGCTTTAAATCATTTTATAAACCAATGCATGATTTCATAAAATATTTAACTATTACATTGCAAAGTCAGGAATGTTTGCAGTGTGGTTACAAGTTTTCACCCAATAATCAGTTCTGCTCTCTGACTTTCCTGAACACAAATATGGTCTCTAGAATTACTGGAGATTATATTCTAGGAACTGTGAAACACCGAGAAAGAAAAACTGATATTTTGTAATAAAAATACAGTCTTTAATAGTAGCATAAAAAGACTAATGAGCACTTTTTAAAATTTTTATTGAAGTACAGTTGATTTACAATATTGTGTTAACTTCTGCTTTATAGCAAAGTGGTTCAGTTATACATATATATATATATATTGTTTTAGATTATGGCTTATCACAAGATATTGAATATAATTCCCTGTACAGACGTATAGTAATACCTTGTTGTTACCCATTCTATACATAATAGTTTGTATCTGTTGATCCCAAACTCCCAATCCTTCCATTCTCCTCTCTGTTTTCCCCTAACGAGCCTTTGTGGCTGAGAAGAGATGTTTTCAAAAAAGTCTAAAAACCTGCTTATTTAAGTTAAGATAAAAATGATAACTCCATTTCATCAGCTTTAAATTATCCACCCCAGTAGGAAGACACATGGTGGATCATCACAAACATTGCATGTGTCTGTGTGTGTCTGTGTGTATACTGAAAAATGCATTCCTATTTCCCCACTAGTTGATTCTGTGTTTTAATTACATAAGCACTAGCTAACATTAAGACTTAGATTTAAACTTATTTGCATTTCTTAAATAAATATCCAATAACATGCTGGGATATGGGGTCAAATTTAATTAACCCAGGATTTTAAAATTGACATGAATTATCCCAAAAATAGATAACCCACACATTTTTAATTGAGTAGTTGGCATGGGAATATTCCACTTTTAAACATCTTTAGTTCATGGGGAAAGTTGAATGTAAAAAGAGTTTTTGTAAAATGAATAATTACCTCTATTAAAAATGTGTTCAATGGGAAAGAAGTGCTTGTTCCATTATTAAATCAAAATTCACGCCTAAGGAGGTGCCTAAAACTATATTAAATTTTGGGGGGAAATATAGTTAAATAATCTTTTTTACATACACATAGTTTTAAATCTAGCTTTTTAAAAAGGTATACACAGAAACACCATTAGATGCTTTTAAAATGTTTACCTTCAGGAGACAACACTCAGATGAGAGTCAATCCTGGCACTACTTTTTTTTACTCTGTGCCCCACTGGTTGAGGATGCAATTGCTGGTCATCCTCTCAACCATCTGGACACTATAATGCTGGGAGAAAAAAAAACCCACACAACTTTTACCCCCATTATGTGCAGTTAAGTTCCTGTTTGCAAGTGTTATTTATAAGGAAGGCAGCAGGACTGGGAAACAAACCAAAGAAAATAATGTTAGCATAAATGCTTCGAAGGAGACATGTGTCGCTAATGGCTTTTCAGAAACCATAGGGAGTGAGGGAGTAACACTTCCACTCCATTGATCTGGCTTAATTTTTGTAAGAGATGTGTATAAGAGACAGGAAACAATGTTTAAAATAATGCTTTTGTTATACAAATTAGACTTCTTTGATATTAAAAAATAATATGAAATATACAAAGAGTATGTGTTTTGTATGTTTGTGTGTGTGTGTATGTGTTAGTTGCTCCACTGTGTCAGACTCTTTGCGACCACACAGACTATAGCCCACCAGGCTCCTCTGTCCATGAGATTTTTCAGGCAAGAATACTGAAGTGGGTACCTTTCCCTTCTCCAGGGTATCTTCCCAACACAGGAATCAAACCCAGGTCTCCTGCATAGACAGGTGGATTATTCATCCTCTGAACCACCAGAGAAGCCCTAGAAAGAGAGTTTATTAGCTATTAATAAGAATATTACTGATTAGTTAGTAAAACTATGAATTGGTGAAACTCACTGGTACTGGTCTAAAGGGAATAATGTCTTAATAGATTTTATAAGTTTTTAGAATTTAGGGATTATATTATTTAAAACATTGTGTTTCCAAGGGATGGTCAGACTGTCTTTCTTAACAGCTCATTTCATGGCACAGAAAACTCATATTTTAATTGTCCCACCCACTCAACTCCAACCATTGTGACTTTTAAGAAATTAAAGGAAAACTGAGGCATATTACGTTAGATGAGCTTCTTATAATTATCTCAAAGTTTTAACAAATTCTAAAACATGACATGATTCAAATACTTACCATATCCTTTGGAAAAGTAAATATTTGGTTCAAAATTTTTTAATATAACATAGTATATTCACTTGCATTTTATAATTTATTTAAACTAGAGAAGAAAAAACTCACTTTTAAGATTTTCTTCAAATTTTTGTTAAAGAAAAATATATTAAAGTTTATTGTGTGATGAATTTAAACAACTGCAACTAGATCTGGAAATACAAAGGAAAATTTCAAAGTATACTTACAAAACTTAAAAATAAATATGCTGTTCAAAATTTACTGAGTGCATGTGTTTTGACTTGCTGTAGACAACTGGGCAATTGCTTTGTACTGCAACATATATCTAAGATTTTTATTTCAGTTTTCCTCATTTTTCCAAATAAATGTTTCAGGATGTGTTAATTTAATGCAGAAAACAATGTGATGCTTTCTTAAGCATGGAATATTGTGTTATAGTTTATGCACACAAGCAACTTTATGTATCTAACGTCATTTTGGCTCTTTAACTTTTAATGCACTAATTAAGATGTTAAAACCTCAGATTTAAATAGCTGTCTATGACTGCTGTCGGTTGATTTATTTCTTGATAATCACTGGAGCTGCTAAGTGAAAAATCAGAGAAAGAATTTCTTTAAAAGAGTCTTCTGTGTTGCACTTGCTGAATGCAGACTTTGCGATTGTGTGTGATATTTTAAAAATCTAAACACACAATTTTCTTTCTTGTATAACTGTTTTTCATCATCTAACAAGCTTTTTTTGAACCATTTTTAATCTACTAATCATTGAATGGACTTTGTAATTTCATACTGAACTTGTGATCTTGAGATTGAAGATATTTTACAAGTTTTTAAAATTTTCAGATGGGGGATGAAGGTGGTAGTGTTGAGAAATCAACTTTTCACAAAGAAGCAAAATGTATTCATCCCCTACAGTAGGCAGAAAAAAATATTCCTCCAGAGATGTCCACATCCTGAACCCCAGAACCGGTGTACATATTACCTGACAGTGAAAAAGAGACTTTTCACACGTGATTAAGATAAAGGTCTTGAGATGGAGAGAGTCTCCTGGATGAGCTAATGGAAAGGGAGGCAGCAGAGTCAGAAAAAGATTTGAAGGTGCTGCTGGGCTTCCCTGATAGTTCAGTTGGGAAAGAATCTGCCTGCAACGCAAGACACCGCGGTTCCATTTCTGGGTTGGACTTTCCTCTGGAGAAGTGATAGCCTACCCACTCCAGTGTTCTTGGGCTTCCCTTGTGGCTCAACTGGTAAAGAATCTGCCTTCAATGAGGCAAGCCTGGGTTCCATCCCTGGGCTGGGAAAATCCCCTGGAGAAGGAAAACGATATCCACTCCAGTATTCTAACCTGGAGAATTCCGTGGACTATATAGTCCATGGAGTCCCAAAGAGTTGGACACAACTGAGCGACTTTAGCTTTCGCTTTCACTGCCTTTGGAAATGGAGGAAGAGTAAGGAGCCAGGGAATGTGGGAGGCCTCTAGAAACTGGAAAAGAGAAACAAAAAGATTCTTCTCTAGAGTCTCCAGAAGAAAGAGCCTGCTGATAGCTTTGTTTTAACCAGTGAGACCGATTTTGGACTTCTGACCTCCATAAGCCTTAAAATAATAAATCTTTGTTACTTCAAGACACAAAGTTTGTGGTTATTTGTTACAATAGAAATACGAACTAACACAACTCCTCAAAACTTTTTAAAGACTGGGTGTCATTTAAGGGCCAGTTTCAACATACAACTTCTTCAAACCAGACAAACCATTATTTTTTTAACTACAGTTGCACAACAGCTATATTAAAACAACTGTACAAAATGTTTTGTATTTTCAAGATGAAAAATTTTTTGGAGTTCAAAAGTGATTTCAAATTAGGTATATTTTAACATGTCTTCAGCAAACCAATTTACAATTTTACAATGCCTTCTATTTCTTGTTTAGCATAATTATTGAAAGATAATATGATAATAGAATAAACCAACTAAGAAACAAGAGTGTTATTTTTAATTCCTCTGTAGCCGACAGGACTGAGAAGTCTAACTATCTTATGTACGTGTTCGTTGCAATAATCTTTAGTGAATATGTCTCGTCACCTGATTGTATTCTTGGTAAATTTCTTTATTTTGCAGTCTTTATAAGAAGAAAGATACCCATCATCATAAATCTTAAATATCTTTGCAAGTACAAGTGAAAATACAAGCCTATATATGTTAAAGCTGTACAACTGCCTCTTGGGATAAATGTATTATAGATGTAGAACAGTCATAACAGCACTGACAATCTCATTTTTCCCATTTCATAGGTTTTATACCTGTGCCATCTGGGTAATACACCTGGAGGTACAACAGGATACTAAAATGGCCTGGCTTTCTAAATGGCCTTTCTTGGCCTCTGATTTTTGTGTGACTCTTAATTGTTTGATTCACACTAAACCTGAGTGCCTTGTATGATGTGTATAAATGTTAGTATTAGAAGGAAACACATTTTGTGATTTTTTTTTAAAGAATATGGGATATAGTTTTATGAAACACAAATGAATAAGATCAACCACTTATTTTTTCTTTCTCTTCATTAACAAAAAGACTGTGGCTGAGTCATTTTACTCATTTCCTGGCTTCCTTGGTGACTTAGACAAGAAAGAATCTGCCTGCAATGCAGGAGATCCAGATTTGATCCCCGGGTTGAGATGATCCCCTGCAGAAGGGAATGTTAACCCACTCCAGTATTCTTGCCTGAAAAGAATCCCATGACAGAGGAGCCTAGAGGGTTATAGTCCATAGGGTCACAAAGAGTCAGATACGACTGAGCTACTAACACTCTCACAACACTGAAAACTGGAGAAATAATCGAAGTCATTGCTAGGATTAAAGGAGATAAATATGCCTAGAAGGTATATTTTGAAATACTGTTTATGTAATTTGTTGTACATTTTACTGGTGAGATTTCTTCAAATTAATTAAAATATAGTTGAATAGAAGAAATATTTTTATCTTTTTTGTCCCTTTTCTCTTTTACTCTCATTCTTAGTCTTCTTTCATTGATTTTTCTCCCCTTACCTGATAACAGCATTACTACCATGTCAGTTTTCTTATTTTGGGTAGAAAAATTACAGTGGCTAAAATACAGGCTGATGTGACTGAAGTCAACATAATTCACCATAAAATAATTCTTTGTCATCTATTCTTGTTTACCTCTTTTGAGAGAAGCAGCTCTGTAACCTTCAAAGATAGTTGGCCCAGGAAATGTCTAGTGTACCCCAACATGATTGTTCTAATAGCATCATCATTTCAATGACACTATGCCAAGAATGACAAAGTCATTCATTTGAACAAAATTGGTCTACAGTGTTTTCCCCCGTCTTATTGGAGTATTCCCATTCTTTTGCAGAGCATATACATCTTCTGGTGCCAATGTCCTCCAGCTGTCCTTGAAATATAGAGTTATTGCATGACTGTCCACCCACCCAGTCTTCCTGGAAGCATTCTGTTTTTATTCATTCCCCCAGAATAGCTGTATTAACAGATCCTGTTGGAGAAAACTGGTTCTTCAAAATGCTAATTGATTAACATGAAATGTGGCTTATGAGTTATGTCCAATCTCATTTCAAGTCTTGGATCCTGGCATGACATATGACCGGTTTTTCCCTACTGGTAATGATTTTAATAAATGTCCTCTAATTCCTAGAGACAAGAAACAATAATAAATGGTGAAAAGTCAGGCTAGTCTGTTAACAAATTACAGGTAGATTAGGGATTCCTAGGTGGCACAGTGGTAAAGAATCCACCTGCCAGTGCAGGGGATGCAAGAGATGTGGGTTTGATCCCTGGGTAGGGAAGACCCCCTGGAGTAGGAAATGGCCCCCACTCCGGTATTCTCTGGAGAAGGAAATGACAACCCACTCCAGTGTTCTTGCCTGGAGAATCCCATGGACATGAGGGCTATAGTCCATGGAATCGCAAGAGTTGGACATGTCTTAGCAAGTAAACCACTACCACCAGTATTCTTTCCTGGAAAATTCCATGGACAAGAAAAGAGTGGCGGGCTACAGTCTATGGGATCACAAAGAGTTAGACATGACTGAGCATACACGTATGGATGGATAATTAAATAGTATGGGGGTGGAGGAGAGTACACAAATAAAAAACTGAGTCACCATCACTGTTTTAGTGATGCATATGTATGTATTAATACATACACATAGTTTTAAATCTAGCTTTTTAAAAAGGTATACACAGAAACACCATTAGATGCTTTTAAATGTTTACCTTCAGGAGACAACACTCAGATGAGAGTCAATCCTGGCACTACTTTTTTTTACTCTGTGCCCCACTGGTTGAGGATGCAATTGCTGGTCATCCTCTCAACCATCTGGACACTATAATGCTGGGAGAAAAAAAAACCCACACAACTTTTACCCCCATTATGTGCAGTTAAGTTCCTGTTTGCAAGTGTTATTTATAAGGAAGGCAGCAGGACTGGGAAACAAACCAAAGAAAATAATGTTAGCATAAATGCTTCGAAGGAGACATGTGTCGCTAATGGCTTTTCAGAAACCATAGGGAGTGAGGGAGTAACACTTCCACTCCATTGATCTGGCTTAATTTTTGTAAGCCATGTGAACTGTTTGAAGAGCTTTGCAGAATTTCACTCCTGAATCAGGACTTTGTTGCTTTGCAAGTGGCTATTACTATTCTAATATAATAACAGGAACAGCAATCAGAAAATACAAAGACAAAAACATTCAAGATGCAACTTTTGGAAATGCATCTGCCATTTTCATGGTGGTCAGGCATACATCCAGAGCAGCAAGCATCCTTCCATGGTGATAAATATAAAAGACGACTTTGAGGAAAACTATGCATGTAGATGAGGTTCACACTAGGACAAAGTCATAATTTTACATATAGCTTAGGAAGAAGGTAGTAGTTCAAACTTTCTTCGACACCTCTTTTTAAATGAATATACACCATCCAAATCAGTCCTACAAATCATAAAGAAAGGGGGATTACCTTTATTCAATCTTTAGTGCTATTGTAGTTAACATATTTAACTCAGGTGAGGTCAGTTCATGAGACAGTAAATTTTCATCTTTTGTGTGTGGTGCTTTTACTCAGTATACATTGCATGAAGTCTACCTGTTTATCAGCAAGGATGTTTGCACACATTTTACAATTTATAAGAAAGGCATTTATGGTGAAAAGGAGTCAGGAGTGGTGAAAAGGTGAAAAGGAGTCCTAAAGAACTGCCGAATGAACACACATACCATGAGCCAATGGTCTTTTCTGAGTGAGTCAATTAGTTCTCCTGTTCTGGATATTTTCATCTGTGAGATAAACATTTTTAATTCAGTTACCTGTAGCCTCTCTTCCACCTTAAGAATTCTAGGGCTATTATAATAAAGTTACTGTTAGAGATTAGTATAGAAGTTGAATTCAGGTCTTCAGAGAATAAGTTCAGGAAAAAAAGAAAAGAAAATCTTTTGTCAAGCCCTTACGTATGTTTCCCTGGTCCTAGAAATCTGGATTAATGCCACCCCCCATCCCAGCTCTGTCATTATTGTCTGCGCTCTACACATCTTGTCAGGTAGTTTAAAATAACAGTTATTGTTATAACTCTCAGTTTTTGCTGTGAATTCCCAACAAGGATTCTGAGACATACGTTATTTGAGCAAAAATTTCAACTTATTTCTAGCACAGACAGTTAATTTTAAGAATTTTGACTGGCTAGCCAGGGTTGTTGTTGCCCTCAAAAGCAACTTTCCTTTAGAAAAGGGGTGGGGGGGAGAAAGACAATTATGGAAAAATCAAGTTAGTTTGTTTATAAGTAACCACAGTCTCTTCACGGTCATATATAATCAAAATGAACAGCTTCTCAATTTATTTTAAAGCAAATAATTGAGCTGAAAACAATTTAACTTCCTTAGCCCCAGATACATGGTGTACTAAAGAGATCTGCAGCCCAGTGGTACAGATTTTTATCTCATCCATTCCCCTAGAAATGCCTGCAACTTTGAAGTGGGCAGTTCTTTGAATAATCTGATAACTAACTAGTAAGGCTTTCCTGAATATCCCTTTTGACTTCCAGGTCATTAGTTCTCAGCACTCTGTTCTCAGATACAAAGTCAAATCTGGTAATGGTTATTAAAAAAAAAATAGTCTATCTGAAGTTCAAGTGAATATGGACTTTTATGCTTTTATGGAGTGTCTGGAATTTCCTTTTAGTGCTATGCAATGGCAATAATGGCATGCTGGGTTCTGTTAAATGGAAGACAACCGAAGGAATTAGAAGAGTACTTATTCTCTTGGGCTCTGAAAGCTCAGTCTTCTAATCCAAGTAGTGCTTTGATAGTTTGGTGGACCGTTGGGAGCATTTACTTTGGGAGATTTTAATTGAGCTTCTCTGGTTGGGTCTACTGAATTTTGCATCTTTCCCCAGTCTCATAAGATCTTTTGATCTTATGGTTCATATTGTTTCCAGAAACTTTTGATAAAGTCAACACTAACTTGTTCAGTTGCATAAATTATTCTTTCCTTTTAACAAAACAAAGGGATTTCCCCAAATCAAACAATTTTTAAAACATTAAGAATAAGATGTGACTTTAAAGTTTCACATATACATTGGCAATTAACAAAAATAAAAATGTAAAGTAGAATTACTTGGTTGAGGTTTAGGTAGTTTGGGTTTTAAATTCTACGTAAATGAGAGTTTTGGAACTGAAATTCTATTTTGAAGCAGATACTATAATACAGTGGTTTTAAGTGGGAAGAGGTGGGGGGAAATACATCCCACCTCTTCCCAGAGCAGCAAATGGAAGGACAGCAGAATCATTCAAGTTTCATACACTTTTCATTTTCCTTTCTAATATTTTAATACATCTCTCTTTGGGCATTCCCGCCATCTGCCTCAGAATAGAACCCCATCCCTGAGAAGAGTCTGTAGAGGTCTCAAGGCTGATAATGGAACAGGACAATTGCCAAGCTTCACTTTCTATGGTACTTGCACACCAGTGCCTGTGAAAATTGAAACTAAAGGAAGGATTTGGGGGACAGAAAACAAAATTTTCCCTTGAAATATGATTTTGTTTTTCCAGTTTTGAGAGACCCACGGGGATAAGAAATTTTTCCATTTTCTCTTAACTTTACCATTTAAAAAAACACAGTAGTGAAAGTATGAGGGAAATGAGACTTGCCACTCAGTCTTAGACTTTCAGACCTAATCAGCCCAAAGTGAACTGAAGGACAAATGTCCTGTCTAAGGAAGGGCAGCTGCTACTCATTTCCTCGTAATGGTTACCATAAGGAAATACTGGCTGAGGATTGCCTGAATATATCTTCTCTGAAAGGATGCTATTAATATGTATTCTTCTGTGAAATCTCATACATTTTAAAGGTTGACTACTTATTTAGAAAATATTTGAATAGTATGAACCGAACAAAGCTCAGTTGGAGCTTACCCATTTGGAACTTCTGGTCTGGTGATTTTCTTTTGTTATATTAAGTATAGGTATATAGGTAGTAGGTAGGTTATACATACTCAAAATCAGGGACCAAGGACCAAAGAAATATTATATAAGAGAAAAGCAAAACCAGAGTTTAAAAAACTGATCTAGGTTATGGATTATCTTAGACCAGAAACAACTTTCTGTGCCTTGATTTCTTCTTCTATACATGAAAGCGTTGATTTAACGACCTTTCAGCCACTAACCACTCACAAAGGTCTATAATTTTAACATCCCTGGGGAGTTCCCTACGATCATTTAGAAATGCATGAGTGTCTGGGTAAGTGTAATTATGGTAGGTCAGGATTTACAAGCATAGATATAGTTACAGATGTAATGGATAACTGCTATTGGCCCAAACTATTGTTTTTTTCTTTGTTTTAACCAATGTTTTATGCCATTTAGGCCCATTATCTTAGCTCTGTGCTATATTATGACTTCCTTGGTGGCTCAGATGGTAAAGGGTCTGCCTGTAATGCAGGAGAGCTGGGTTCGATTCCTGGGTTGGGAAGGTCCCCTGGAGAAGGAAATGGCAATCTACTCCAGCACTCTTGCCTGGAAAATCCCATGGATGGAGGAGCCTAATAGGCTACACCCCACGGGGTCGCAAAGAGTCAGACACGACTGACGACTTCACTTCGCTTCTTCATGCTATATTACATTGCCTGCTCAAGCATCTGTAAAAAATAGAGCTACTTCGGAAAATACATTGCTCTGGGGCACAAATCAAAAGTTATTTTAGAAAAAAAAATTACTCTCTACTTAATTCTACATCCTATATTAAATAACTACAATATTTTTAAAAATCATTTTGTGTATTATTGTTTTAATTTATGATGTTTGTATATTGCTCTAGAACAACTACTCAGAAATTGCTTTGAAATTTCATTTCCACCTAACAAGTCCATTTCTTTCCTTTCAAGTACAGCTTCTTCAACAGAAAAGCAGAGAAGCAGAAAGATTATGACTCTGACAGCTATAAGAGAGTAAAAGTGTATTCAGTTCAGTTCAGTTGCTCAGTCGTGTCTGACTCTTTGCAACCCTATAAACTGTAGCATGCCAGGCCTCCCTGTCCATCACCAACTCCCAGAGTTCACTCAGACTCGCGACCATCGAGTCAGTGATGCCATCCAGCCATCTCATCCTCTGTTGTCCCCTTCTTCTCCTGCCCCCAATCCTTACCAGCTTCAGAGTCTTTTCCAATGAGTCAGTTCTTCCCATGAGGTGACCAAAGTACTGGAGTTTCAGCTTTAGTATCATTCCTTCCAAAGAAATCCCAGGGCTGATCTCCTTCAGAATGGACTGGTTGGATCTCCTTGCAGTCCAAGGGACTCTCAAGAGTCTTCTCCAACACCACAGTTCAAAAGCATCAATTCTTCAATGTTCAGCTTTCTTCACAGTCCAACTCTCACATCCATACATGACCACTGGAAAAACCACAGCCTTGACTAGAAAGACCTTTGATGGCAAAGTATTGTCTCTGCTTTTGATTATGCTATCTAGGTTGGTCATAATTTTCCTTTCAAGGAGTAAGCGTCTTTTAATTTCATGGCTGCAGTCACCAAATGCAGTGATTTTAGAGCCCCTCAAAATAAAGTCTGACACTGTTTCCACTATTTCCTCATCTATTTCCCATGAAGTGATGGGACCGAATGCCATAATCTTCGTTTTCTGAATGTTGATATTTAAGCCAACTTTTTCACTCTCCTCTTTCATCAAGAGGCTTTTTAGCTCCTCTTCACTTTCTGCCATAAGGGTGATGTCATCTGCATATCTGAGGTCATTGATATTTCTCCCAGCAATGTTGATTCCAGCTTGTGCTTCTTTCAGCCCAGCATTTCTCATGATGTACTCTGCATAGAAGTTAAATAAGCAGAGTGACAGTATATAGCCTTGATGTACTCCTTATGGTTGTTTTATTTAAAAATAAATATGTTTAATTTGTATCAATCCTTTGTCTAACCTAATGGCTGTCAAGGCTTAATATACAAAGTGCTACTAAAAATAAAAATTATTGGGCCTTACCCCTAGAGATTCTTTTTCTGGTTCAAGATGGAGGAGCCATTACCCTAATTTAATGCCTTTATTTACAGATGAGGAGTTGGTTTTGCAAATATAGTCAATGGTTTGAAGGTATGAATTGATCTTTAGCTTTTGACTTGTGCAGGTTATAACTGGACGAGCTGAAATCAGCCTTTGGGACCTGGGTTAACTTCAAATTCAAATGTTATCTGCACTTCTTTCCAGTTGCTTTGTTTTTTAGATGCCCCAAATTAATCCTTTCCAAATGCATCATTTTTAAACGTTGCATATAACCTCATTGTCCTCAAATGCTTATGGCTATTACTTGGTGTCATAAAAATTTACAAATATAAAATGCATTTATTATGGACTTAATACTCTCAAGATTCACATGTTGAAACCTTAACTTCCCAGTACCTCAAAATGTGAATATATTTGCAGATAGGGTTTTCATATAAGTGATAAAGATATAATGAAGTCATTAGGCTATTCAATCTGACTGGTGTCCCTAAAACAAGGGAAATTGGAACACACAGACACCAGGGATACACAGGCACAGTGGAAGGATGATGTGGATACACATTGAAAGGAGAAAGTTCCCCAAAGAAACCAAACTGGACAACATTTTGGTCTTGAACTTCTAGAATACAAATCTGCTCTAAAATGAATTTCTGTTGCTTAAGCCACCTAGTCTGATATTTTGTTGGGCCAGCCCTACTAAATTGGTATCATGTTCTTAGGCAAAATCAACAAGAGACACATACATAAATTGTCTTCTCTATTTATCACAATTTTCCTGGGACTCTGAAATTATATTTTACAAAAATACAATTTTAACATTGTAAGGACTCAATATAAAATAAAAAACTCAATATATAGTAAAACATAAAGCAATATATAGTAAAACATAGTTCACAATGCAAACAAAGGCACCGTTACAAACAAGGCTGGGCCAGGGTATGTGGTTGACAAGAACAGAATTCTTGGGCTTGAGATGCAGATAAGGTCAGAACCAGCCAATCTACATGAAGGGTTTTTTAGCCAATTTGTTTTTCTTGAAGGGTATAATATTTTCTTTCTATAGGGATTCTCTGAAGCACTGAAATTAACTTGTACTACTTTGACTAGTAACTTTGTAACAAAAGCCAAAGCATTCTAGAGGTAGGAGATGGACTACTAGGTAACTGATTTAGAAATATTTTGTCTCACAGATGAAATCAACCAGGACAAGAATATTAAATGAATTGCATGGAGTAACACCATCACTTTATAGCAGATGAATTCACCCAGCAAATCTTTAGAAACTGTCTCGTGATTACTCATTTAAATATATTCTTCATTTCACCACATATACTTTCGTTCCTTATAAATATTTTGTAAAATGAGTACCAATATCTTCCTGATAAACAGTCAACTTCTATGTAACTTACATAAAGCAACAGATACAGGTTCAAACTTACAATCCCATTAATGGGCCACACCTAAATCAAAAATGCTAATTATAGTTGCAAAAAATGATTTTTCCCTCTTAGAAGTATTAATACATTCCATTGCACCAGAGATGAACTTGCAGAGAAATAACTTGGGTGAAAAACATCCTTGTCTGTCCCCTGGACCAACCAACTTGTTGCTGCTTCATCTTGATAAGTACAAGAACAGAACTAACAAAAAGTACCACCAACTCTCTGGCAGCCAAGTGGTTAGGACTCAACTTCTACTGCAGGCGGTGTAGGTTTGATTCCTGATTCGGGAACTAAGATCCCACATGCTGCATGGCACAGCCAAAAGTTAAATATAATATTTTTTATTAAATAAAAATTTTAAAAATTAAGGTGCTTGGAAAAAAATATGTGTAGAATGGTGAGAAACAACAAATTGCTTTATTCCACGACTCTAAGTTTTGAGTTACTTTGTTGTACAACAGAGACTAAATGAAACAGGATTTTAAAAATTTTATAATTAATACCCTCATAAAGATAGCAGAAGATATTTTGACCATTAAATAATAAAAATGTACTACTGAAAAGGATGATCATAGAATAATAAAAGGTTCTTAGAAGTCATAAAATAACCAAAGTGAAACATTCAATGGAAATTTTAGAAGATAAAACTAAACACACAGAACTAAAAAAAATAAAAAGTTGAGGAAAATTGGAAATAAAACATAATGCATGAATTAATTAGGTATTAATTGCAGAGGTCCTACAATTGATTTTGTTAGATGTTCTAAAAAGATAAGTCAGAAAAGAGGCTACCAATGAGAACTGCAGAAAAACTCTCTAATAAGGAAGAACTCATTTCTCCAGATTGCAGAAGGACCACACAATTAATAATAATAATAATAATAAAGACCTATGCCAAAAGCTTGGCTTCCCTGGTGGTGCTAGTGGTAAAACACCATCCTGCCAATGCAGGAAACATAAGAAACGTGGATTCAATCCCTGGATTGGGAAGACCCCCTGAAGGAGGGCATGGCAACCCACTCTAGTATTGTTGTCTGGAGAATCGCATGGACAGAGGAGTCTGATGGGCTACAATCCATGAGGTCACAAGAGTCGGACATCACTGTGGTGACTTAGCACACATGCATGTCAAAAGCTATCACCACCACTTTTCCTAAAAGCCTCCAGAAGGAAAAAACAAAACCAGATCATATACACAGAATTATTGATCACAATGGCTTCAGATTTCTCAATAGCTACTCTGGAGTTTGAACTTTGATTTTGGAACAATATGTTTAAACTTTGGAGGAAAAGCCATTTTCAACATAAAATACTATATCTATCAAAAACTTCAATCAAAAGTGAGAGTTCAATTAAACACAGGTTAGCATGCAATGGCTAAAAAGTACCTTGTGCTCCTTTTATTAGGCAGCTGCTAGAGGACATCTTTTAGCAAATAAATAAAAATTCAAAAACCACCAAGGAGGACACCATGGGATTTAAGGAACAGGAGCTCAGATACAGAAGATCAGCAAGGAAGATGCCAGGATCTCCACACAGACAAAATCTGGAGGTCAGAAGGTTGTAGGAGGAAGATGTCTGGCGGGGGAAATAAAATGGTAGCAATCATTTGAATTCTTTGAGCACATGGAAATGGGACTCATAATTCTTTATTAGATCTGTGGGCCTTAGAGAGCCACTTCTAATGAACAGAAAAGTGAATGTTATGGTCTGTGGTCTCTCACCAAATTCATTCATATGTTGATGGAATTTGGAAAGTAATTAGGTTTATATGAAGTCATGAGGGTAGAGGAGACACGGGAGACATAGGTTTGATCCCCGGGTCAGGAAGATCGCTTGCAGGAAGAAATGGCAACCCACTCCAATATTCTTGCCTGGAGGATCCTATAGACAGAGGAGCAAGGTGGGCTATAGTCCATAGGGTTGCAAAGAGTCTACTATGAGGCAGACCTCATGATGATTGGATTAGTGTCCTCAGTGGAAAAGGAAGAGAGACCAGAGTTTCTTCTCTCTGCCACATGAGGATACATTTGAGCCAGGAAGAGAGTTTTCAGCAGAATCTGAACATGCTGTACATTGATCCCTGGCTCTAGAATTCTGAGATGTCAATTTGGTTGCTTAAGCCACTCAACTCATAATATTTTGTTACAGCAGCCCAGGCTGATGAGGACATAGTTGCCAAGGCTAGGTCAATGCCATTCAACTTCCTCCTGACTTTGCACCCCTTTCTTAGAATGTATCCATTGGATCCTGAAGCTAAAATGTATGACATCTGGCTATCCTGAGGCTGCCATGCTAGAAAGACCTGTGGACAGAAAACATGAAAACAGAGGCGTGCCTGAGGAGCATCAGCTGTTTTAGCTCCAGCTGTTGGAAGTCTTCCCAGCCCAAGTGCTAGACTTATGAATGAGTGAGCCTTCAGGGGTTCTGATCCCAACCCCCGAGTTGCCTCCTCTGACACCAAGTGGAACAGAGATGACCGATCTCTACCAGGCCCTACTCAAATACCAGACCCATTAACAAAATAAATGTGGTTAATGTTCAAAAATAGCAAGTATTGTGGTAGTTTGCTGCACAGCAATAGATAACTGGAATGTTGTCTGTGCCTTCGATCTCAGCAGCCCTCATCTTAAGCAGAGAAGCAGACATAATGAAATTTTGCATTAGCAGAGGGTAAGGAAACACTAACAATAAACCCACAATGTTCCTCTATGAATAAGTGTGACATTTGTGTCTGAATTTTTCAGTCGTGATTTAGATTTTCTGGAGCCCTTTTATGCTTGTATGCTAGATTTTCATTTGTTTTAATTTTCTGAGGCCTATGGCTGAGTTCTAGATAATAAAATGGTAATATTTTTCTCATTTGCTTTTTTTTCACAATATTCTATGTTTCACACAATACATTTATGATAGTTAACAAAAGAGGGGGAAAATTTGAGAGTGATTTTTTTTATTATGTAAAAATAGCCTCATGAGAAGAATAATTCCTTAAATATTAGAGTCCATGCAGATGATAATTCTTGCTACCTTTGATTTTTGGAGCAAAGTTCCCATAACAAGGCTGCAATGCTAAGAGTAGTGAAGCCCTTGCTTTTATTCAATTAAGCCTCTTTAAGGACCCAGTTAAAACAGAAAACAGGCTAAGAAAAAATAACTTTCCTATGGGACTCAAGCTCTCCGCAGCAGAGTCATTCACTTTTTATGATCGTTATAATTATTAGTAGTGATGGTGATAACAATATATCATTTATATAGCACTTTAGAATTGCACAGAGCTTTCCTACCATCATTTATTAGCTAATCTTCAGAACACTCTTCAGTAATAAGTCAATATTTCTGCCACCATTTAACAGGTAGGAAATTGAGGCACCATAGACTTGAGCCACTTGTCAAAAGTCAATCAAAAGTCAGCTTGTGGCCTGAGTTGAACAGTCAGTAATGCTACTAAGGGCATCTTCCTCTTAGACCAGCCTGGATCTCACTCAATAACTCTTGCTCGCTGCTTCTAACAGATGTTACTGCAAACTTGATATTTTGAAACAAGTTCTCTGATATTTTAGAATGTAGTCATAAGAAGATTCTCCCAAAGTGAAAGTTCTTTATTGCAAGGATCATTTGAAGACTGAAATGAATGTATAAGTTATACTCCTACCTGTATAAGGTACATTACTTCATAGATAAGCCTTTCAAGGTGGATACCAGAACTCTTGAAAATAGGAAAGAGCTGAATTATGCACCTGAAATGTATCAGGTATAACCTTGAGAGGTCATGAAATTAACCACATTAGTTAATTTTAGGAATGGCCTACCCTTCAACGGTATTTCATGTAGAGCTAAATGATACATAACTTTAAATAATAAGATTAAACAGGCAATGTCAAATTCAATAGGAAATATTAACATATTTTCCAGATCCATACCAAGAGGCAAACTTTAAAATCTCTGTCAGAGGTATGAATGCCTATATTTTACTAATATAGTGACATGGCTGTTAGCCTAATTCTTAATTTCCCTATCAATTATGCAGACATCACAGGTACTATCTTGGGATATATCTCTCTACAGAGAAGACTTTACCTCTCCCCTATGTCTTATCCCTTTATCCAACCACTGCAACATGAGCAGTGACTAGGCGAGTGGACCACCTTGGTTTCCCAGTAAACAGATATTTGTTTTCAAACAGTGCAATAGAACAGAACATCTTAATACGCTCTTGCAAAATGCATTGAAACTTGGCGTTTGCACTTTTAGCACAAATATGGCAAACCAAAGACCCATTCTTGTGGGCTTCCTTTAGAGATGCCCATCACCCAGCATCCACTGCATGTCAAGTCCTCCCAACTGTGCCCTGTGGCCGACGCTAGCCCACACACACACAAGTATGGCACAGTCTGGAATCAGAGGACTTCTTTTCTTTTGCTGGCTTCTTCATCCTCTGAGCAAGAATTCAAATGTCAATCACTTTTAGTTAGATTTCATAGAGCAGCATCATAAAAATGGTAACCAATCCAATTGCAAATCATTTGATGAATCTTCTTTGAAGAGTTGCCAATAATGCTAATCATCAAATGGTTGAATCCAGCTTTGTAAAGATGCGTTTGTGAAGAACAGCAATCTCTGTGACTTTGACAAAGGAACTGCTGACTTGCATCACTGTTTGTCTTTTGATGTGAAAGAGCAAATCGATTTATAGAGCTTTTGCTTGCAGATGTAGGATATGATTAGTATGCAGAAAGACCTTTCCACAGTGTCATTTGTTTATTTAGCTGCCTCTGCACTCAGCTCTGATTGTGTATACCTAATTAATGTATACAAAGCTAAGAGAAATAAAATCACAGATCCACAATCACAGGATACTGCAGACCATGTCATTTGTCACGATTGGGTCGGGGGACACTCCAATTTTACTAACAGCCCACCATATAAAGCATGTAGATTTATAAAAAGATAATAAAAGTGCAAGGCTTTTTCTCATCAAAGTGATTCCTAGCTATTTCAGCTAGGTGAATTAACCTGTATAAATATGAAAAGGATGTAATTTCTTTCCTGTGTTGCTATTTGAATTTTTATTCAAAGCAGTTGTTCAGTCTTTGTGAAAAGTACCCATGATTTCTTCCAGAGGTCAAAGTACTTTGTAAAACATCCTGTGAGACCTGAATCATCCCGTTCTTCAAGCCTCCCTGTTCAGAAGCTTGGAAATTTTAGCTGAGAAGGAGTTTCAAGTGAAAAAGTAAAGACACTAGAGACCTTCATGTCAATAATGAATGATCAATAGAAGTCACACACTCGAAAATTGACATTCCGTCAGCAGTTGCCTGTTATTCATGCATATTTCACATTGTCTATTCAGGTTTTGAAAGAGACACTGGTAGCAAAATGGCAAAGCTGCTGAAATCTTCAGACCACCAGATAATGAAATCCAGAGTGACATCTAGTGACATCCTACATCAGAAGCACTTGCTTTGCATCTTATAAACCCAGCACCATCACCTAGTTAGCCTTTCCAGTCCAGGGACCAGCACTTTCTGTCTAGTTACTGAATTTAAACTAAACTCTACAGTAATTTTCCTAAGTACGTGATACCTCCAATGGTTGCCTCGCTTTGATACAAGGTAGCTTATTTTTCCCCCACCAAACTATGAAAACTTCAATCATTGGCTCAAGTTTAAGGAGCTTTCTGCATTTCTCCACCGCCATTCCATCTACGGCAAGCCAGCCTTTCACTCTTTCCTGCACTGCTCTGTCTCTGCTTTAGTGCGAACAGCATGCCAGAATCCCTGCCCTAAATCATGCCAGGGAGCTGCCAGAATAGCTCAGACCTCTCCAAGAGGAGAAGCCAAGGGAGCTGTTATCTCATTGCTGAAACCCAGAACATGCTATTCCATCTAAATCACTGGTGTCATGGTCTCATTTGCAATGAAATTTCTTTGATCTTTTTTTCCAGTGCATTGGGGGATTGTTTTTTCAGGGTAGGGGCAGGTGGTTGTTCTGAATAATGTGTACATTTTACAAACAGAAAACAGAAAATTTAAGTAGAAAAGATGAAACTAACACAGTGTTAATAAAAAATTCAAAATAAAAGGTTTTCATTAAATTTAAGTATTTTATAAGGACTCTCACCTGGTGTGAACCTCAAGTGGAATATGGCGAAGGGTATCCAATGAGTCTCTCAAGATAATGAATGTCTTTTTTTTTTTTAATGTACGTCCCTTTTAAATAAAACTGTTCTTTTCCCTACGTTTCTCCTCTAAAGGGACATGAAGAATGTGTCACATATAAAATTAAGTAAATAAAATTCCCAAATGCAAAGAATAATGATTTGTAAACGAGACATTTCTTGACATAGCCATAATTAAAAACCAAATGATGTAAATCTATCTTGTAATTCCATAATACAAAAAGAATTAAACGGTACCTCCTTCTAAGTATCATAAAATTGTCGGGTGAGGAAGACTGTAATGTTATTAAAATAAGATTTCTCTAGGTTTTCAAGTATGAGATACATGTGATAATTCATAGTAATATGCCCCCTGGTAGGTGCTGAGGGTAAAAAATGAAATAAGCCAGACAACATTGTAAATCAACTATACTGCAATTTTTTTAATGATTAAAAGGGAAAAAAGATGGAATAAGCCAGTCAAGTTCTTTGAATTCCTGTCTTTTAGCTTAAGATATCTCAAGATATCAATTCCTGACAGGACTCCCATCAAAAAAGAATATCTAGACTGACTAATGAGCCTCAATTTACCTTTCTATGAGCTCTTATTTCTGTTTTGAATTTCATAACATTACACTTCACTTCAAGGAGTCATCTTAATGTTTTTCACTCCAGTTCATTTCATTCAATTCCTTTGTTCTATAGATGAAGAAACAGAGGTCTGGGAATTTAAAAACTTTCCCCTAAGGCTGTAGTTTTAGCGAAGAGCAGATCAGGTGAGAATTTAGGCTTCCTGATTTGCTATCAATATTTTCCCCACAGTAACACTTTGCTTCCAGTTGTTACAGGCAGAAAGCCCAGTAATCATTGTCAGTAATACTAATAAAAATTTCACAACGTTGATAATCTGTTAATTTATTGCTCTTTCTGGATTTCATTGGAATTAATTTCTAGGTAACCTATTTGAAACAATTCATATCTCTTCTAATTTGAGGGGGCAGTATTTTATAGGGGGAACATATTGTGAAAATTAATAAAGAGAGTTCTAGGGATGAGGAGATTCTCACATACCTATCACTAATAGTCAGAATAGATCCAAACAGGAAGAGACTACCTCAAATCTCACGCAGGAAGTGATATTACCTTACCAGCAGGAGAAAGATTTTCTCCTTGCCTGCCAATAGCTTAGCCAATGAGTGTCTGTCACATCTCAACCAATGACAAGCCACTACACTTCACATTCTCATTTTCCTCCAATGGAACTTGTCTTTATAATAGCCAGGCCCAACTTCCCTTTCTCTTCTCTGAGGGTTTTCGGGATCCCCTTGGCTTTATCGGACTTGGAGGAATTTGTTTGTGGTTTACTCTGATTTTTATCTCCTTAATTGCAATTCTTTTTGCTCCACTTTGCTGGTAAAATAATTGGCTGCTTTATTGCTTTCAGTTAACAATACTAACATGAGAGAAAGAGATACTTTGGTCTTGATTCTTATCTATTTTAGTAAATATTTGGGAGATTCTGAATATCGCTTTTATTTTTTCAAGAAAAAAGAAATTTATGCTATGATCTCTAGAATTTCTTCTAGCTCTAAAAATTTTCCTTAAGGTGTAAATATTCATCTTGTCATACCTAAACATTTGTCAGAATAATTAGGCAATGGATTTGAATTTTATGTTGTACAAGAAGATGTCTTAGGCAAAGAAGGTGTTCTCCCTCATTCTGTATCTCACCAGTTTATTTCACCTCTTTCTTGTTCAAATAGTAGTCCACACAGATTATTGTCAAAGTTTCATGCACTTGTTTAATACTTATTTTATGCGATACTCATTTTTCAGTGTCTTGTAAGATAAACTCAAGGAGTAGAAGTATCTTTAAACTCTCTTATCTT